>JAJOZX010006076.1:0-289508 GCA_023014485.1 Bathynomus jamesi
GTGAGACGGCCTCACCCCCCAAAGGGGTATACCTAACTAAGAGAGAGAGAGAGGAGGAGGAGAGAGAGGAAGAGACCATCCAGCTTCCACAAGAGGAAGAAGCTCAATGACTGATTATACTCCAACACTTGACTTAGAACTCAAAATCGCATTTTTTTTTAGAATAGAATAACCTTTATTAATAAAATAAATAATTTTTTTTTCAATTTACAATGACATGAATAATTGTGAAGTTCGATATTTATTTTATTTAATTTGGCCTTAAGCTTAGGCTTTACTGGGCTCTTATTAAAAATAAGCAGCTAGTTGTTATAAATTAATATAATAAATAAATAAATAGTAAAAAGTATTATTATATAGTTAAAACATGTATTCCAATATTAAACAATATTAATGGACAATATAAACAATATTAGTGGACATTAATCCTAGATTTTTGTTAGTATGCCATTATTAATCGGGATTTCAACTTGGTTTTAAACAAATTTACATTCACAAGATTTTTTATATCGGCTTGCAAGTCATTCCATAGTTTCAATCCAATGAAAATGGGTAGTTTTTGAGATGAAGACATCTAAATTGAGGTATAACAAGCTTTGATCTATTTCTGGTCTGATACGAGTGGATTTCTTGATGAGTTACAAAATATCTATTTACCCATTGCAAATTAATGATTTTGTTCTTACACTTGTAAATAAAAATAAAATGGCCAGTTTGGTTATATCGCTGAGCTTTAGTAGGTTTAGCTCTTTAAATAATGCACTAGAGTGATCAAGAAATCAGCATCAGATAATAACCTTATTGGTCGTTTTTGGATGACAAAAGATACCATTTAATGCGTTGTTAGCGGAGTTTCCCCAACAAGGGTGCAATATGTTATATAAGAAAGAACAAGAGTATGATAAACGAGTCAATAAAACTTGTTTAAGAACTACATTTCTAAATTTAAACAATAGCAACGCTCCTTGAATCTTTTCGCGATATAATTTACATGATCACTCCATTGCAAATTCTTATCTAGCATTACACCAAGAAAATTTGTTACAGTACACTCCTTTATGGCGATTTCATGAACATCAAGTTCATCAGATATACATTTCTTTTATTAGTAAAAATCATAAATTTATTTTACTGTATTTAGGAAGAGTTTATTGGTGGTCAACCATTTCATTACACTGATGAATTCTGAATGAAATATATTCTTAGCTGTTTTAACATCTTTGCAAGAAAAAGAGACAGTTGTATCATCTGCAAACATTATGAGGTTCAGTATATCAGATGAACGTGGAAGGTCATTTATATGATATATAATAAAAATAACAGTGGACCCACAACTGAGCCCTGTGGCACACCATGTTTGACAAGCGCTTTAGTTGAGCAAACCTTATTTACTGATACAAAATGATATCTATTGGACAAATAACTTTTAAACCAATCACTGATTGCTCCTCTAAAGCAGTAACAATATAATTTATTAAGTAGAATATTATAGTCTATTACATCAAACGCCTTACTCAAATCCATAAATATTGATATCATTATTTCTTTGTTCTTCTTGGCTATATTTACATTTTTCATAAGATTTAAAATAGCCATTTCCGTTGTTTTATTATTACGGAAGCCATATTGATTTGGAGATAATAAATTGTAGGATTCTAAATATCGCTGCATTCTACTGTTGAAAAAAAATAATAAACACACCGGCCTGTAATTTGTTGCTAGTGTAGAATCACCCCCTTTAAAAAGGGGTGTTATACAAACAGTTTTTAGCACTGATGGGAATATTCCTTTGGAAATACTTTGATTGATAATTAATTTTAGCCAAAGTTACAGATATCTTATCTTTAACAAGTTTCAAATAGGTACAGGAATGCTATGAGTTATTTTTTGTATTTTTTAATTTACCAATAATATTATGGACCTCAGTAGATGTAGCAGGAACAAAAGAAAATGAATTTAGTGGGCTGGGTGGCATATATTCTAGAGGTGAGTGATCATTATTTATTAATTGTGAGCGAAGCTTATCCGCTATTGAAGTAAAATGTGCATTTAAAGAGTCTGCAATAGCAGTATCATCAGTAATTTCTTTATCAACATTTAATTTCTCTATTGAATTTTTCTTAATTTGTTTTCCAAGAAGATTGTTTATGGTTGTCCAAGTGTTTTTCATGTCTCCTTTATGTTTGGAAAATTGATTGTTATGATAGTTATATTTTGCAATTTTGATTATTCTAGTTAATTTGTTTCTGTATTGAGTATACTGTATTTTAGGAATTTTGCTCTGCAATTGCAATTTGAATAATTTATCTTTGTTCTTTATTGAAGTGATAATTCCTGGAGTGATCCATAGATTTGCGACACTTTTGGGCGAAACTGTTTTTCTCCTTAAAGGAAAACAAATATTAAAAATATGGAATAAAGTGTCATAGAAGAACTGAAACATATGATCTGCGTCAGCCAGTTGGCACAGTGTATACATGCCTCATCTCCCAAGAAACGCACACAAACGCACATACACTCCCCGAATATACGCCCATAAAGCATCTATTATTACACACACACACACCTATACGCACGTTCACAGATTATATGCACCGACCGGGTTCGAGACCCGGTGACGGCAGCCGGCGCGCAGTAAACGTTCATCCTTCCACACAATTAGTTGGCAGATAAATGGGTACCCTGGGTAGCCTAGTGGTTAAGACGCTGGGCTGCTGGTTGTCCCGGGTTTCCCGTTAAACTGTAGGTCTACGGTGGAGTGTAAAGCTTGACCTTCGTCAGAATGAACAATTCGGGTGGAAGCTAACGAAAGGTTAACTAAAGAAAAGCTTATATATGTACAGTTCCGGAAAAAAGTTCATCTAAAAAAATTCTGAAAACTATAAAAAATTACTAATTAGTACAAGAAGCGCGCACAAACGCACATAGATTCCCCTATTATTACACACACCCACACACAACTATATGCACGTTCATAGGTCGCCAAATCCCTCCGTCATCACCCGTTTACACATAACGTTTGAACATCCAAGAAGCGTACACAAACGTACATAGATTCCTCTATTATTACGTGAAAGAGAATCTTCAATTATCAATTAATAATTTATTTTATTGTATACATTGCAGCTAGCACATGTTTCAAATTATCGATCAGTGATAATAAAAATACTACTACTAATAATAATAATGTATTCTAATTTGAACCAGAATAAATTGCTCCAATTTAAAGTTCAATTTTGATTAAGAATTTTATGAAGCTTTTGATAATTGGGTTTTATTTACTTTAAAAACCAACACAAAATGTACACACACACACACACACACACACATATATATATATATATATATATATATATATAACCCCTCCGTCTATGACCCTGGGGGTGGTTCGAATCGACGGGGGTTCTGGTTGGGAGGCAGCAACGGATATTTTCTCGCGATACTTTTTTTCTATAATATTCTAATTTCTTTTCTCTCGCTATAGGGTCGACAGTTGTTAATTCTTCTCTTTCTATAATACTCTGATACTTTCTCTTGGTACTAAACTTATCGACTTTACTGACTAAATTCTTCTGAAGAGAGCCCAACTCGAAGGGGAAAAAAAAAGTTTCTCTTACTGTAGTTTACTTCTAAAAAAGTTACAGGTAGTGCTCTGAATTTTACAGGGGTAGAGGTTCGACCTCTTTCGACCATGGCTCAGGCCGGAATCTAAAAATTAAGGAGGCAAAGGGCCTCTGCCCCCTCCTCGCAGCGAGGCTGCTAACAAGGGAGTGCTCAGTCTTTGAGTTGGAATCAGAATAAACATGGAAGAAATTGTTGGGGGTTTATATACCCCGATTCTACTAACATCATCATTATTAAATGTTGAAGAGGCTGCATCATTTTTGCACAATATTTGAAAATAAAGTAAATCTTTTAGCTGTGGTAAGGTTTAAACGAATAAACAAGATATTTGAAGATGAAGCCATATTTTTATCTTAAACCGCATATTTTCAGATCTGATGTTATCATGATCTGCCAAGTTAACTAAAAGTGGAAATTGAACTATGCATCTTCACACTAAAATATGCATATGAGTAAAAATTAAAGGTTTAAGTTTTACAATTAAATGCTTAGGCAAGACATGACTTCATCTTTTATAACGAAGAGCGAATGTATACAAAACATGACATGGCAAAAGTTACTCAGGATTCATTATTAAGCTAAATCTAAAAATGATTAAGAAATTTTTAAAAAGAACAAGTCATCAGTTATTTGGCAAAGTAGAAAGCACATCAAAATTTATCACAACGAAAAAATAATAATAAAAAGAAATTATAACAATATTGCCGCGTATACATTCCTAAATGGCGACATAATGTCGGGTCGTGCATTGAGTACAATCTAAGTACATCACTGAGTACAATGTAATTTCGGTTTATTACAATTATGATTACAATTACCAACCAATTCACATTCGCTTATTATCGTTAATTATCGTCATTAAAATACATTAATTACACTATACTAAACTACTATTAATTATTAATTACAGTTTCATTAAAATACGGTACATCAATTACATTATATTAAAGTATTACATTTAATTACAATTTTAGCAAATTGTTAATTGACATATCTACTACTGAAGTAATCTAAATAAGTGATACAATTGATATAATGAAGGGGAGTTAACCGCTGTTCTATAATTTAAAGGGGATTAAAAACAATGGTATATATTTATAGTTAACAATAATTACGCCAAATTATGTCAAATATTATTAGAACCTGGTTGGTTATCAGAGTTTGAAATCTAATTAGCCAGCGATGAGGAAAGCGGACAAAAATACGATATTTTTTTCATTGGAAGTACACGGATATTTATGATAATGTAATACATAAGTAATACAGAATTTGAATGACAATTAGGTAGAAATAGTAAGTACAAGTGATGAGAACGGGGATAACTATGTGACGTAAGCCGATAACGAACTAGTGGCCAGGCAGGGAAACAATACAGTATACATATTATAATAATATAACATACAACATAACACCTTACCTAAGCATTTATGAATATCTTGCGAGGGGTGAACCCACTTAAAAGAAAAAAATGAAAAAAGTAATACATGCGAACGTATTTGGACGTTTTCGAACGAATGCATAAAGTTTTGCATTTCATATACTGACACGAGTAAAAAATTAATATTTAATAAAAATTGATATAGGGTAATGGTCAAGATAGGACATGGATGTACGAATGAACAACGTATAAATAATGGGAGGATTTAAAAGGAACGAATTATAGACAAAGAGTGGTAATAAGGACTAAGTACACTAAGGGTTAGATGCAAGCCAATCATAATTAATTATAATAACTTCTATAACAAATGGAAAATGGATACGACTAAACCATAGAAATGGTAGATCGTAGGGTTGTGACACAAACAAAAATAGAAAGCTACAAATAAAATTGTTATCCAAACTCGCGTTAAGCGATTTTGGTTCTTAAGTAAAAATTAATATTGATTTTATTCATTGTTCATTTTTACACACACTACACACATATATATATATATATATAATATTATCACAGGTAATAAAAATGGACATTTGCAATACCCCAATCTCTCGACACCATAAACTTTTAGGGCGAATGCGTCGCCGCTCCTCCCATCTCTGTTAATTTTTTAAAAATTATTTTACGCGATTGTAAAAGCAGCTAAATCCCTTATATATATATATCACAGGTAAGGTAATAAAACATCACACAGGCGTTCTCTCGACACCATAAACTTTGAGGGGCTAATGCATCGCCACCCCTCCCATCTCTGTTAACTTTTTAAAAATTATTTTACGTGATTGTAAAAGCCGCTAAATCCTTCATATATAGATATATATATATAATATATATATATATATATATTATCAGAGGTAACACAATAAAACAGAAGTTTATGGTACGGCCGATCTCTCCATCTCGGCCAGTTAATTTTTAAAAATTATTTTAGATGGTTGTAAATCCTTCATATAAAATTTTATTTCCCAAACAAAACGTCTCTCTCTCTCTCTCTCTTCTCTCTCTCTCTCTCTCTCTAACAACGAATCATTTCTGGAAGAAATCTATGGAATGGGTAAGTTATATCTGACGCGCCCCAGAATTCACGGATCAGCCAATTACACCACAGTGGGCGGAGCCCCAGGACCTCTGGTTGGTAGATAGTAGCACTTACACGTTATGTTCCGCCCAAACTTCACTGACAGCCAATAGGAAACTCGTGATTCGGCTATTGGGGGTGTTTACAATTAGGTTCGCGTCTATAAAAGGTTTTTTTCATCTGGAATCCACAACAGTTGTATTTATCAACCAGTAGTTACAGAAATATCTCGTCATGAGCCAATCGTAAAACCTTTACGACTACCAGCAGTTGTTTGAAGATGGAGATGTCGCAGCGCTGACTACAATTCATCTTTTCGGGGCGACTGAACGGAATGATCTTCTCTCCACACAAAACGTTAATGATATCTGCAATGATCCTCCGTTTGAACCAAGAGAAGCCTCTACCTTCGAGATGCAAATAATTAATTTAATTTGTGATTCGGGGTATATACTTCGTTTCATTCAGTGCCAGTGTTAGTTAATTTATAAAAAAGCCATAATAAATGCGTTTTGAAAAACTAGTTTGTGATTTAAGCGGAAGTCGGGGCTATGTATATATATATATATATATATATATATATACTATCGTTTCATTCAGTGCAGGTGTTATAATTTATAAAGCGCCGTAATAAAACGAAGTGAAAGGATATCTGCCCATGGGTTGAGGCCCGGTGCCGGTAAATGATGCGTAGCACACCCAGCTAATCTTCCTTCATGATAATGTCATTTAGAACTGAATTTTATTTGAAAGTGAAATTTTATTACACGCTTGTTACTGATAACTTAAAAAATTATAGAAAGTTCTACAGGTAGGATTTAAAATTATTAAAAACTTTTAAGATTTGCCTGCGGTCGCGGGCTCGTTACCCGGTGCCGGCAGTCGATGCGTAATACGCCCAGGTAATCTTCCTTCCTGATAACGTCATTTAGACAGTGAATTTTATTATTTGAAAGTGAAATTTTATTACACGCTTGTTCCTGATAACTTAAAAATTTATAGAAAGTTGTTCTACAGGTAGGATTTTAGAACTACTAAAAACTAAAGATATGCCTCCCGTCCAGGGCTCGTTACCCGGTGCTGGCAGATGATGCGTAGCACATCCAGCTAATCTTACTTTTGAAACCTGTCAGGATATCTGCTTTGTGATTATAATTTGCTGGGCACCCTAATCGGCATTTTCTCTTATTGTAACTCTTTAATTAGACTTTAATTTAATTTAACTTTAATTAAAAAAGATTCAGTACGAACTAATCATGTTAATTTCTCCTAAAAGGACCGTTATAACTACTTTTCGCGACAGCTTTGATGAAAGGCAAATAAATGACGACGAATTGGAGGCTTTACTGCGCAGCCAACCCAGTGACCTGAATACCGAGGTCGAGGTATTGGCTCACATCCGGTCCAACGAATGCCAGGTCATCGAGGAACTAATGTAAGGTTTTTTTTGTGGTTAAGAAGAAAACATTGTATTTTCATTCAATTTATTAAATGGTGGAAAGCATGTTTTACTACATTTCGGCTTACAGAACTAGCGTCCATTAAATAAGACTAACATTAATGGAGACATTTTACAGTTATAATTATTTAACCTAAGATGGGCATCGCTATATTTCAGTAACACAGAAGGCATCGCCGGGTATTATTCACCCGTCCTAAGAAAAAAATTTATAAAAGAATGTTCTATTCAAAATATATCCATGAAAATTGGTGTACATGTAGAAGAACCTATGCTTTACACACTAGTAAACATATGATATAAAATTTTAAGAAAAGGTTGGAGTAATTGGTATGTGCATAAAATAACTGAAAACATTTTATTGAAATAAGCAACCAAAATCAATAGCTCATAACAAAAATTATGTGAGTGGTATAATTCGTAGCAATTGTTTATATTATACATATCATGTGGTTCTTTGTTGAGGTCCGAGCACAGGCTGCCAGTACTGCTGGTATCTGTAAGGCAGAACAGTAAACATACACTATAATGTTTGTGAAAAAAAAAAACAGATTTTCTAGGTAGGGTCATAATATGTAACCCATGAAATCTAATCTAATTGCATTGATAATGCGTAATATATGTAAAAATGTGTTACGCATAATTATATTACATTGTATATCGAATGTGAAAATTATTCCTACCTTCATTTAGTTGCAATCAAGGCAGATCAGTAGACAGTGGTGTAGACAGATGTGCTTGTGGCAGATGCTGCATAACTTTTTGTCTTTCTGTCCTTAGAAGGTTCACACATACTGCACCTCCTCGTGGGTACATCAGCGGGCACAGGTGCGACTCGTGGAGGAGCATTGATTCCACAGACGGACGTGATTATGGTAGTCAAGCTCCTAGACAGTCCTGGGGCAGAGAACCTCTGTTCTGCCCAAGGTTTTACCAATACCTCAGCAAGGCTCTTCATGAAGTGCCGTCGGGTCACCCTCTCTGCTTGTTGCTGCGCTTTGTTGCTCCTGTAAATGATCCATGCATTTATTGTCGCTGCATTGACCATTCCATAAAAAACGCACACTGGCCACCCCTTGTCTTCTGGCTGCAAGTGTACAATGAGCACATTTGGTCGAACGTTTCGACACTACCTTTGGTTTTATTGTACGTCATGATTATCTCAGGCTTGCCATTGTCAGCAATGTCAGGTTGGTCATGCATTGTGGAGAGGAGATGGACGAGTTTCTTGCCAGTTTTCGGCATGAAAGAGACTAGAGTCATCTCTCGGTCGTAACAGAAGGCACTGGTAAGGGGTTTGAAACCCTTTTTGTCGATCATTACGGGTGGAATATGAGGTTTATTAGCACGGATGGTGCCAACAAGTGTAAGGCCACAGGTATGTGCCAAGGGTACAGGGCCAAAGTACAGACGTGAATCAATTGTCTGTTGTGATGTTACGGTTACTTTGGTGATATTTTTTGGTCAGCTTCTTCGTGAAATAATGTCCCAATGGCATGTTGGGTGGTGGGGTTGTATGCTTCCCCAGGTAAGGTATAGCACACAACATGCATTTCGAGTCGACATCACGTGCCCTCACTAATTTTATGCCGTACTTTGCCGGTTTATTAGGGATAAACATTTTGAAGCCACAGTTCCCACGAAAGGCCAGAAGCTGTTCGTCCACAGTAATGTTTTCTCCAGGGGTATAGTGTTTCATACATTTGTTCATAAATTTCTCCCACAAGTCTCTTACCGGCGTAAATTTGCCAGTCTGCTTCCTGGCCTCCCTGGTAGCAGGGTCATCAAACCTCAGGCAGCGCAGGAGGTGGAAGAATCTGCGTTCTGATATGGCTGCACGGTAGATGGCCGATCCCGTTGTACTCCACATGTCGGATGTTGTGAGGTGGTTGTCTCGTTGTGCTCCAGAAAATATGAGAACACCCAAGAGTGCTCTCACTTCGTCTCGTGTTGTCATATTCCTTGCATATGTGGTGCCCTGTGTTGTAAACCTTTGGGCCAGGGAATCAATTTGAACATTGGTCCACCTGACAATTATGTCAATCCAGTCATCATCAAAGAACAACTCCAGGCAACTTTGTGGGTTATCAGCAATCCTGGCAGCTGCACTTGGGCCTGCAGAAAAAGTAGACATGATGTTACGACTGGGGACACGTGTAGCAGATCTGGTGCGTGTCTCGGTACTCCACCTGTGGCCATTTCTCCCTTGTAGTGATGTCCTGTCAAACGCGAACAAATGTTTACCCTGCATAGTTTGCCTTATATCCTGGGTCAGTCGCCTTGCCCTGGTGACAGGGGCAGCAGCAGCAGCAGATGCGGTGGAGGGTGCAGCAGTGGCGCCGGGCGCAGTAGAAGTAGCAGGAGTGGTACCGGGTTCAGCGGAAGTCCTGCAGGAAACACGTGTCTTGCGGAGTTTACTACACACCACACTCTCACCCACATCTGAGTCACTATTACTTTGCTCTCCTTCACTGGGCTCTGCTACATATTCTACGCACTCTTCACTATCATACATAATTTCTAATTCTACGTCATCCACATCTTCGTCACTAGATACATAATTCGACAGTTCTGCTAAGCACTCCTCTAAAGACAATGCACGTTTTTTAGACATTATGAACATTATCCATCACAAAACCTAAACTTAAAGATTATCTATCTGAAAAACATAAAAAAAATAATATCAGCATTACACCACAAAACCTATCTATGTATCACAAAACCTAAACTAATAGATTATGTATCTGAAAAACAACAAAAAATAATATCAGCATTACACCACAATTCTTTGCAGTACCCCCACACCATATTTGGTACAATATTCGATTACAAAACCGTATATAAAAAAAGTCACACAATAAACATCGCCGGGTGTAGATCACCCGGACGCCACAAACAAACACAGAAGGAGATGGATCAGAGCGTGACGCACTTACCCCTCGCCGAGTCAGGACAAGTACTGAAGCTACACAGGGCGGGAAGGTTCTGGATAGGCGGGAAACATACGTACCCTACAACGGTGCCACATCCCCGGGTAAATTTTACCAGGCGATGCCTATCTAGGGATATATACACACGTAAACCTTTACACAATATAGTTACAATTATACAGGGCTATTGAAAATGATTCATCCGATTTCAACTGAGAATACTTCCGTACCTATCAACCGTGCATCAACTGGGCATACACCACATGAAAGAGGAAATCTCCGAGTTTTACAAGATCACCGCAAGAGGGCTCCAAAGTCACGCCGTGGCCTAGCCTAGCAACAAACAGTCAGTGTGAAAATGGCGTCCGCACAGCAGAAGGCGTTTTGTGTGTTGCAGTTTTCGAGCTCCACAGCTGGCCCCTAGGTCGCCGGATCTTACACCGTGCGACTTCTTCCTTTGGGGGTACGTTAAGGATACTGTGTACGTGCCACCGTTGCCCACATCTTTGGATGAGCTCCGAACTCGCATTGTTACTGCCGTAGAGTCAGTGACAACGGACATGCTGGAGCGAGTATGGGAGGAATTCGACTATCGTGTCGACGTTGCTCGTGTAACTAGGGGAGTCACATAGAGCATTTATGAGGTGAGAGACAAAATTTGGACAGTTTTTCTTTTGGTTGATGTATCACAAATCACTCTGTATTTGTAACATTAAAAAATATTCTCATTTGAAATCAGGTGAATCATTTTGAATAGCCCTGTATATATACACGTAAAACTTTACACAATACAACGAGTGCGTACAAATGGGAACCTTTTTTTTAGCTGTCTGTATACCAATTCATCATTCATCTCAGTGTCGCACAAATCGAATAATTTTTTAAAAATTTATAAATCCCTTCCCACGTGACATGTGCTGGAGAAAGGGAGGACAGTACATGCCACAAGTATTACTAAAATATCCTTGGAAACGGTAAGGATTCCAGACAATTTCAGGGACATGTAGCTGTTCGATAAATTGTACAACCACAAGGTCACTCCAGGGCTGAGTGCCGAGTGAATCAAAATAGTACATTCTTTCCCTATTTTAAAATAGATTGCAAACCAATGAATCCCTCACCCCACAATGTGTTCACGATAAGCTATACCAATCTCTCGTAGTTGGCAATTTCAATGTTTCATTCTTCGCAAACACACCGATAAATTTGGAGCGTGTGACTCGGTCACTTTCATTACTCTCTGGAGTGTATTCGCGTCCATTTTAAAAGTCTGTGACAACGTTCCTGAAACGGTCGAGCTCTATTAGAGCTTGTGATTCGAGGTACTAGTACACTAATAGGCGCGTCTATAGGGTCGGCGAACTCCAATCTGACTGAGATGTTCCCACTTTGTTGTGGACTTAAGTGTGTATTTACACTAGCAGATAAGTCGGGGTAATATCAAATGGGTAAAGGTTAAATTGATCGACAAATTCTTTCTGCGTTACGCCAACCCAAGCTCGTCACAGCCACCGGCAATATGGGCCAGATTGCTATAAGCTCTCGCGCAGATCAGGAACACAGCGTGTGATGAGTAGTCCGTAACCATAGTCCCGCCCAATGCAACGCCATTTACGTATAGAGTTATATTTTTAAGGCCGAAATTCTCGAATTTAAAGATGCTCTTTTTATATTTTCCATTCGTCGAAGCGTGATCCTGCATTCCAATTAATATCCTTTTAGGTAGAACTCCCAGGGCCACGTTTTCTAGCTGCTTTGAGGCCAACCCTGCGGGCACCGTGTATAGGTTGATCTGTACTCTGTTAATTGGGTATTTTACTGTTGCGTGTATTCAATTTTTTTCAATTTCTACACATTTCGGCGAACTTAATTTCACTCGCCGTACGCGCAGATGTGTTTCCATGGTGTGAATTACAACGGGCTTTGCGCCCTCTTCTTGATCAGGTCCCAGATTTATGTAGATCTCAGGATTCGTGCGGTTGATTTCAGCTTCATATCTACCCCATTCAAAAGCAGTTTCTCATGGAACGTGAAGTCTCTATGCAGACGTCCAAAACACTCGTATATCTTCTTTTTAGAATTTTTAAATTTATCCTTTATACTACTTTCGTCTTCAGTCTGATAATAGCCCTCGGCAGTTAAAAAGGTATCCTTCGCTTCTTTTGAAAAGTTGAGGATAATAACCCGTTCCTGCCGAGATTTTAACCTGACTTAAATACACCTCACACTGGCTGAATATGGAGTGTAGAAAGTTGGTTTCATGGTATGCAGAGTAACTATCACCGCAGTCCGTTCCATCTGAATGGGCTATACGCAGTTTAGCGTACATGTGCATACAGCTTGGATCAAAAAAGTATGGGCCTGAGCTGGGTATCACGAATTCTGTAGGGGGCACTTGGGGAACTAATTGTGTTTAATCGATTAATTGTAATAAAGTCGCTATGCTCAAAAGAAACCTGCGCAGGGGGTATATCAAAGAGGGACAGTTCCGATTTACAACATTGTGAGCTACACGGATGGATGAAACGCGCCATGACGAGTCAGAAATAGTGCCACCTCTCTCGACAAGTAGTAATCAGCCTATGATTCGTGAGAGCAGTGTCCTCAGCTTATATCAGTTAAAAAAATGATCAGCCATAGGCTTCATACGCTTAGAACACTTCTTTTTTATGTCCTTTTACGTTTAGCGCCACGTGTTGGTAACCCCTTCTTCCGGACAGCCTCTTCTTCTTCTTTCCGCCACCACGCATTTTTCTCTTTGCATCTTTGATGATTTCGTCCCGTGTACGTTTTAAATGTTTTTTTAGAGCTTCTTTAGGTTTAGTTCCACCCATTATGTCTTCTACCGCGTTAAAACCTGATTGTAACGCCTTCCTCCCGAGGTATCTAGCACCCCTCTTCAACAATGGGACAGCCGTGCGTAGTATGGTTGAAAAAATGGAGCCAAGCCCACTCCCACGCTGATATCTCACCCTCGATAGACTGTGAAAGGCCTTCGGGTCATTATAACTGAATGCGACGAAAGTGTAGCTTCACTGTTAAGCTCCCATCACCGAATGGGAAATTTTTTCCCTCAATCGTTCTTATATATATTGAGATATTGGTTAATAGATTAGTCGCAACATTCACATAATGGGGCTTGTCATATGTAATGCTCAAACTCTTCCCTCTATGGTTGGGAATGTGTACAATGCGCAGCAGGCGCGCCTGGGTGTCCCCAACAAATTGATGCTCCACGATATTGCTGTAAATATAGCACATGTCTGGGGATGGGTAGCTTTCACCCAATTTCTCCAATTTCAACTGATACATTAAGCTGGACAAGTCATGTTGTGCCTCGTGAAAGGTATCTCTTTGGAGGGCTGCACCATATCGACCCTCGGCAACAATTGTGAACAGCTCTTTGTCTTTAATATTTCCACAAAGCGTTGATTTTAACTTCAAGCGTGCAGGCGTGTCTATGTTTACGACTTCAAAAAATAAGTCGTTTGTTAGGTACGACTTTTCAAGACTCTTGTTTAACCCTGTCACAATGTCCGTGGCTGTGTCACAATGACCGATTCCTAGTGCTACATTTGTACTATAGTACTGTACCTCACCGAACAGGACTGCTCACATAGTGCTGTCTAGGATTATGCCTAATTTTTCACACTCATCGACTCTTCTAAGGATCAGAAATATGATCTGTTCATTTTCAAGAGTTAAAAATTTGGTGGCTAGCTGGAATTCACAAACGCCAACTTCGCACGAATCACGTTCCAACTCAATGGCCAAGATATTGTTAGGGTGTACAGACAGAGAAGAAGAGGAGGGGAGTGTGACATAGAAGTGGTTAGGCGCCATGTTGCATACTATTTAAGCTTCATTATTGCAGCAGCTTTTATATAGGTGTTGAAGCTTTCTGGGTAACCTAGCCATTTCACCAGGTACATTTTCCTCTTTCCTGAACCTTTGCTGCCTAAAATTTTTTCAATTTTAAACACATTTTTTCCTAAATTAAATGCCACTTTCTGCAACTCCTCGCGGTAAAAGCCTCCTGCGATTTCCTCCCCATTCAAATCTTCAACGTAATACATCATTATCTCGCCTTTAGGTCTCATAGCACTAACTTTAAAAATCTCACGTGTCCATCCTTGCTCAAATCCCTTCGCGAATTTATTTCCCGAACGCGATAGCCTTACATAATCATTGATTTTGAAACGTGTAGAGTGTGGTGGCGGTGTTCCATCTCTTCTCACATCAGCTCTGGGCGCGTACCTCTTTCTAAAACTTCGTTAGGTGTTGTGCCAATCGTACGGTGGTGTGAACGGTTGTATGACGAGGCCAATGATCCCAGAATGTTTATATATCTGTATGTGTTTTTATGGGTAAAATAGCGATGCATGCGTTCCTTTATGGTACGTTGAACTCTTTCAGCTAAAGAGGCCTTATGTATAGAATTGCTAGTGTAGTAACTGATATTAAACTCTGTCAGCATGTTCTGAAAAGCACGGCCTATAAATTCTTTCCCCATATCCGTACAAAAATAGCCAGGAACCCTGTTTTCTTTCAACATCAGCGTTTTGGTAGCTTTAGCAACTGTTTCAGGCGATTTATTTTTCAGAGGAATTAGCCACAGATATCTAGAGAATACATCTATTATGAATAGGATGTAGCGGTAGCCATCATTATACACTGAATATCTTTGCATGTCTGTTAAATCCGCTTGCCAAATAAAGTTAATCGAAGCCGCTGTTGTCCTGGCCGTTTTAAACCTTTTTCTCACTGGCTTATGAAGTGTATAAGCATCCTCCTCCCGCGAAAACCTCTCAACATCTTTTTTCCCTACGCCATCATTGTAAACACTTCTGTACAGTCTATTAACACCGCCATAGGAGGCGGGGTTAGAAATGTCATAATAGCGTTTTTTTAATATGTTAGCCATTTGCGTATTTTAGAGACACGTGGATAAGGTTGGCCGTTTGGTCTCTTCTTTCTCCTCTTCAGAGACGCTACTGTTGGGGGCGATGACATACTCAGTTGTGACACATGCGAGACATGCTCCACGTCTTTTAACCTATTCAGATTTTCTATCAATGTTTTGGGGACATTTATTTGTTGTAGTCTTGTTTTAATATGCTTCCATCCTGTCCCACTTTCTCACCAGATCAGGGCCGTTTTTAGCCATTAGGGGGCCCTAAGCAGTATACCCATTTGAGACCCCACCCCTCCATCCACCAACTCACGCCTTACTACATCACCTCAGCACACACATACAAAAAAATGGCTGTGTTAATAAAAAACAATTATGAAACAATTTTAATGAAACATTTATGTCCAAAACAACAAATATGTACTTTCAGAAGACAAACAGAAAAAATACTCTTCATGAACTTCTTGAAAATTAGCTTACACATTATTTAGAATAAATGACAGAACTATGTATAAAAAAATAATGCAATTATCAACTACCAAACAATTACTAACTCTACGATACAATCGTGTAATAGCTAACAGTTATACAGAACAGTTTGTATCTTCAAAATTTTTGCCTCCTAGATTTTTTCTGGGCGAAATCATCAATAACATCATCATATGAAATCTCCCTACCAACGTCCTGGTTGATGCTTATGATGCCAAGGCCACTGAGGCGATCCTGCCCCATTGATGATCTGAGGTAGTTCTTGATTAGCTTCATCTTAGAGAAGCTCCTCTCGGCTGACGCTACTGTCACAGGTAGAGTGCAGGCAATTCTTAGTGCAACCCAGAGATTGGGGTATAGTTCCTCCAGTTGCTTCTGATGAATGAAGGAGAGAAGCTCCAATGCAGGCATGTTGTGTGAAGGTAAAGTCGGCAAGTTCTTAATTTCGAGGGCCAGTTCTCTTCCATCAATGTCAGAGTCAGCTCCAGAGCTCAGTATCTTAGAGAGCTTTTCACACTTGCAGGACAAGTCTTCCTTGTTCATTATGGTGAAGTTTAGGAGAACCCCAAATATGTCCCTCACATCATCTAATGTTTTGAATCTCTCATTTATTAACCCGATGGCACAATCCATCACCACACCACATTGAAAAATTTGACTTCCAGCCTCTTTAAGGCTTCTGTAAATGGTTCGTCAGGAGCTTCGTAAGCAAAGTGCTTTTTTGTGGATCTGAGCCTCTTCTTCAGCACAGCCTCCACATTCATTTCCTCACATATGTCCCTAGCTACGACTTGTGCTGCAACAAAACCTGTGTTTCTGTAGCTGGTGAGTGAGACTTTTGTTTTTGTGAGGAGGTTGACTGCCACATCAAACTGCATTGTAGGAGACTGCAGGAGTTTGCTCACATGGTTAACTGCATGAAGAATGTCATACCATACTACTGTGCAAATCTGAAAGCGATAAGACCCTACCTCCTCTGCAAGTGCTTGTGCTTCAGTCCTGGCTATGGCATCTGTGGCATTGTTTCTGACTTCCAACAGGGCCTCTCTGATGTTGTGGCTCTGGTATCGCACAGCCTCAATGCTCTTAAGCCGGCTCTCCCACCTGGTTTCACTCCAAGACTTGAGTGTTATGTTCACGTGCTTCTTTAGGATTGTCCATCTCTGTGTAGCTGCTGCAAAAAGGTTGTACAATTTTTGTACGTTGCGAAAGAAGCTGATGGCATCTGTGGAAGCTTTAGCTGCATCAGCCACTACAAGATTCAGAGTGTGAGCCCCACATGGAACATAGAGTGCACGACAGTTCTTCTCTAATAACCTTGCTTGAACACCTTTGTTCTTGCCCTTCATGTTCGCTCCGTTGTCATATGACTGTCCTCTGCAGTTATCAAAGTGAATATTCAGTTCATCTAGTCTCTTCAGAATCAAAACTGATAAACCCAGGCCTGTACTTTCTGAAGCCTCAAGAAAGCCCAAGAAGTATTCTTTTATTTCTGGTACTTCACCCATTTTAACAGTTCTGATAATAATCGACATCTGTTCTTGGTGGCTTATGTCTGGAGTGCAGTCTAAAATGAGTGAGTAATATTTAGCTTGTTTTATTTCTGCAACAATGGAATCCAAGATCTTCCCACTAATGGACCCAATGAGCTCATTTTGAATGATGTTTCCTAGGTAACTTGAATGACTATATTGGCCACTTTCGACTCTGCTGATGTGTCGTTTCATCACTGGATCAAATTTGGCAAGCAGCTCAACCTCCTTCAAGAAGTTGCCATTGTCTCGATTGTACAATGTAGAGGAAGATCCCCTGAAAGCAAGGTTTCTCTCTGCCAGTGATTGGATTATACTTACAAGACGTGTGAGAACATCTCGCCAGCGTCTTCGCTCTACCTCCATTAATGACATTTCAGTTTGGTCAATGGTCCTCCCAGTTTTTAGCCGCAGTTCCAGATCCTTCCATGTTGCCATGTTATCTGCATGTTCTGAACTATTTTCATCGCCTTTCAGAAGCGAACCAACGTTTATCCAGTCTGAAAGTCCATCCGTAATTAGTTTGTACGACTTCCTTGAAAACACCTTGCAGCAGAAGCAATAAAGAGCATCATTCCTTCTAGAGTACATCAGCCAGCTTCGCTTTATTTTTTCCCCATTAATTAATGTTCTGTACATGTAATGATGATGAAAACTTCTACCGTCCTCTCTTTTAGGGAATGTGAAATCTGGACTGATTTGAAATGGTCCTCGAGACACCAGATCTGTCTTCAAGGCATCTGACAGGACAACTGGCCAGTCATACGGATCAAGCGGTGGAGCAGATCTTGGTTCTTTCTGCTCAGTAGAAATGCCTGTGTGTGGTGTTTGAAGCTGAAGAGAAGATGGGCCACTTGTTGGTTCATCAGGCTCTACTTCTACTGGTGTTTGAGGTTGCATAGAGGATGGTCCTGCTGTTGGCTCATGATGCTCATCAGGCTTTGCTGAGGATGGCTTTTCCAAATATTTCAGTAGTGCTCCTGAGAAGAACATAACTACATATTCTGTTAATTTTTGCTAAAATACTCTTTCTTATCTTGTTTGATAATATAATTGATCTGTGTGAACAGAATTTTTGGTTATGTGATCCATTAAATTTCACATTTCGAAATATAAATATTACAGAGACTAGCTTACTCTACACGATTCCTGAGCACTTGCCTAGCTTGATGGTCTACCTAACCTAGTTGCCTGAACTGTAATCATAGAATATACAAGTGGCACATCTCACCTGTGCTACTGGAAAGCTTCTCCTCTATTTTCTTCTTTTTCCGTTTTTCAGCTCCTGATGGATAATGTCGTTTCATTTTCCAAGATGCACGAAGTCACATCTAGTTAACCACAACTAATCTGCTAAATAATAATAATCATGATAATAATGATGATAATAATAATAATAATAATAATAATAATAATAATGCTTTACAATACTAGAAAAATTAAGCATTTAGGAAAGTATAAGAATATAGTAAAAATAAAGTTAAATAATATAGAAATAAGATCTCACAATAGTTATTTACACATAACGACCAAAACGTTTCGTTTGTCCCCGTTTTATCACATTTGTCTCATACAAAAACTTTAATTAATACGACAATAATAATAATAATAATAATAATAATAATAATAATAACAATAATGTTAATAATAACTTCAGCTATATTCCTATTCTTGCCCACTGAGCTGTGACCTCGAAGCCTGTCTAGCGGCCCCCTAGTAGCAGCGGGGCCCTATGCGGCCGCTTAGTCTGCTCATGCCAGGAAACGGCCCTGCACTAGATCATAGACAGTGTCGATGATTTTGGATCGCTGTACCTTTGTTCTTTCAACAATGACCTTGCCTGAATCGGTCCACTGTCTGATGGGGGTCCTCACTCAATAGGTTATAAAGACAATCCTTTATTCCTCACTGTATGTGGGAGACTGCTTTTTAATACATGCTCGATGTGTTGCGTCCCGTTATTTTTTGGCTGGTCATCTAACGTCGGGCCCAAGTCCTATGTAGCCCAGCTCATCGTTGCTAGAGCTGTGTCTCATAACGACGGGGAGCTCTCTCGGATTCTTATAATCTTCGTACTCATGAAGAAATTTGGTACAAGATCCTTTTCTAATCAAGTGACTTTTTACTGTTTAATAGGGCTAACAATTCGCTTTCCATTCTTTTAAGCCTACTTTTACGGGGTTCGAGAACCGTGTCTGGATTCTTTGAACTTGGCAGTGAAGCACACACCTCGTGCGGAGTCACTACCACTTTCTTCATTATATTAATCTAGTCAGTAAAGGTCCCAAAACTGAAAATAAGATGGGGAGGAATGATCCCCCTCTTCGTACAATAATTCGCTTTTTCTTCCTCACAGTTTGACTTTAACGAGCGAGCGCACGTATTATGTTCTTGTAACGACGTAGCCGAGCCTTCTGAGGGAGTTTCATTGGCACATTACATTTTATAACATTAAGACAGATTTCACAGATGCATTTTAAACAGTCGGAGTCGATATTTTTAACAAACATCTGCTGCAATGCCCGGGCAATCGTTGATAGATTTTTATAAATTCACGATATTTCTTCAGCCTATTTGTCATTCTGGAATATACACCGTTTCAGGCTCGTTTAGGAATATATTCGTTTTTAGAAGCATCCTAAACGTGTTTCGCGGGTGAAGGTCACAAAGCAAATATCCGTAACGCTGACTTGTGGCTTCTTTATAAACCTCCAAAAACTCCTTACGCTGATTCGGGAACATTTGATTGGCTAATACCCCAATTTGTGACACATCTCTACGTTGCGCGAATAAGACTAGATATTGGATATTTAACGACACATCGCGCATGTATCTATTTTTGAAAAATATATTCTGATTGATGAAGAATCCACTTATGTTAAAATGGTGGGAGAACACTGTAAATGTCTCAGCAAACGTTTTATCCATTTCCAACATGAGATCGTCAATTACAATGACTGTATGCTCATTTCCCTTTAACGAATTAACGTCATATACACCTTTGTGGAACAAAATATGATCTTGGTACTCGTTGAACACTGATTGATACGTCGAATAACACCATATTACTTTATGCACAAATTTTGAGAACATCTCCCCCTTATCTTCAATGATTTGAAGCATAACCATAGTTTTACCACATCCTGTAGGGACAGATATAATACATGTGGAGGGGATTATGAACCTGAATTTTTCTACAGATTCCATCTCCAACACGTCACACCCCTAAGTGGGTCATTTACAAAATATAAAATTTAAGTGCTGCTCCTTATATTCTTGTTTTTCTTCCACGGAACCGTGAATGACGACGATGTACAGCCTCCCATCACCGATATTACAGATGACCTCGATGACCGTGTAGCTACAGACTCCACCCCTGCTGACGAACCCTCACCAGCGATACCTGTAGCACGCGACAATTCAAAGCGGAAGCATGATGAAGAACCTCCACGTCAGGTATAAAGCGAGCCAGGATTGCGCCGGTTGTTAGACCCCCAGTAATAGAGCCCCAACCCTCTACGTCTTACGATACAACCCCCACAGTATTACCTTCCTCAAATATACCCCCTTATTCCTGTTGAATTCCGGGTACTTCCTCCACACCAGAAGGTACAACATTCGAGTTGATACGCACCTTTACCCCGACCCCTGCCTTGACTAGAAATCGGTACGTGGTCAGGGTTGGCCCTGGAGCCCTGTATAGCAACGGTGTTGGACTGCGACGAGTAGTCGAACGTATTGTGGAGTTTGCCCTTCAGAACCGCGACGAACGTGAAATCCGGACGAGGTTGTCCTTCAGGTTCGGGTCAGATGACGGGGATGCAGACGATTTTAGGGTAGTAATACCGTTCAGACGCCTGGCAGCTGTAGACATAGAATATATCTTGGGCCGTATAATACAGGCCTCTCAAAGTAGTACAGCCTTCAATATGGACAACTTCATGGTAGATAGTGACAGAGTATTCCTGGTTGCGGGTCATAGTGCCACACCATATACTCTTACATAATTTCAATTCTCAATCTATTTACAGAAAGCATTTAAACGTCGATCGGGTTGCGGCTATATAGCAATAGTCTTAGCTCATATGTTCACTGTGCTAAATACATGGACGCAAAAAATATGGCTGCCTACGGTTGTGCAGCGTGCCCGTAAACTAGCATCAGATTGTAAGCTTGAGTTTGAGTGTAATATGGGTCCTGAAGAGCTGAGAAGGGTCAAGCAGGAAATAAATGTTCGTATAGTCGTATTTGGAATGGATGATCGTCGTAGGACTGTATGTTTTTAAAAGCTATGTAAGAGATTGTACAAGACCTCTACTTATTTTAGGATTGTCAGGAACATCATATCTCCTCATCCGTAATATAAGGACTCTCTACGCTAGTTATGATAAAAGTCGAAAATATGGAAGGCATCATGATTTATGTAAGGGATGTCTCGAGTTTGCGGATGATATAGTGAAACATTGTAAGGAGTGCTACATGGTATGTGAGCAGTGTAAAAGCCCCAAATGTGAAAGTCGTGTAGTTGAAACCGAGAAGAGGGAATGTAATGTGTGTAGACGTACATTTTTCAATAATAAATGCTTTGAGCTTGCAGGAAAATGAGAATCTGTGAAAGTGGCATGTTTCACATGATGGATAATTGGGGTAAGTTTGTGCATAAATGCGATGAAATTCACTGTTCTACGTGTCATGAAAACTATAAGGCGGATGGAGTGAAGCATGTATGTTATATGAAAGATGCTAAGCCTAAAAATAGCCCTTGTATAACCGTGTACTACGATATAGAAACGTACACGAACGCTGAAACCAAAGAGGTTATTCCACATTTACAAGTAAGTCAGACTATCTGTGATGAGTGCATGGATGTCTTGTGTGATGAGTGTCACAAATGTGGTAAACGGACAAACGTTTTTTAAACGACTGCACACGACAGTCCTGTGAAACTCTTTGTATCCTATATTGTCAAGTTAGCGGACATATTCAAAAAATTACTGTGTATATTCTTGCTCATAGCGGAGCAAAATTTGACACACAGTTCCTTTATAAGGAGTTGCTTGAACAAGAGTCATCGGGGATATTTACAGGCGACCCCTTGAAAAGAGGCAACATGTACAAATGCAGATAAGAGGTAATGTTCAGTTGAAAGACACCCTGCTGCAGAGGCGTACCAATACTTTTTGCCGCTCGGGGCGAAAATGCCAACGCCGCCGCCCCCCCTGCAACAATTATCAATTTTAAAAACAATTCCTTTAAAAAATACACTTCTAAACAAAACTTTTATTGGAAGAAAAACTTAAATAAAGCAACTTCAATTTTAACAATACTACATAATGTACCGTACATAATACACTACATAATTTTAACAATAACTATAATGTATAATGCCTAGTTAAATTTCGGACTTTCATAACAGAAAATTCATGATAATATAAGGAAAGTCTGAAAAATAGGGCTGGCAACCTTTCCGATGTGAAAATTTAACGCAAATATTTGTGGAAATAGTGGCATTGAGGTGGCATATTTAGCATTTAATGATGATTTTTCATCAAAACCATGGATATTTTGTACACAAATAACGCGCGACAATGATGAGATATAATTTTTTGGAGGGTTGCATTTTAAAACATAAAAACCCAAAATTTTGCATACTGCGCCCGCCTGACAGTAATTTGCCGCCCCTCGGGAAGTGCCGCTCGGGGCGGTCGCCCCTCTCGCCCCTCCCTTGATACGCCACTGCCCTGCTGTTCACACCTTGTAAATTAGCCAAGCTATCCAAGGTCATGGGCGTAGCCGCTGAAGTTTCAAAAGGGTATTTCCCTTACACTTTCCTCACTAACGAAACTTTAAAACTAGTAGGAATGCCACCCCCCAAACATTACTTTAACTACACCAACATGAGTGATAGTGAGCATGAAGATTTTGACCGCTACTACAACAGTTTTAATGAAACTAGTCCATACAATATAGCTGATGAATGTGAGGGTTATTGCGTGAATGATGTGCGCGTGCTTAGAGTATGTTTCCAGGCCTTTAGAAGAATGTACATAGCCCCTTTCAAATGCGATCCGCTGCAAGTCGCAACCACGATCGCATCATTATGTTTTACGATGTTCAAGAATAACTTCATGCCTAAAGACACCTTAGCCGTCATTCACAGAAACAATCCCCGCAGTTATGGGCACAAGGCTATTTACTGGCTCATACACCTACAGCAGCAGACCGGGGTATACATAAAACACGCCCGCAACACGGGGGAAGTATCCATTAAGGTCAATGGTCGTGTTTTTGGGTTGATGGTCTAAGTGAGGATCCAACCACTGGTGAGAAGACTGTGTACTCCTTTAACGGCTGCTGGTGGCATGAATGCGTACGCCCTGAGTGTGCCGTCACAGGGGACCTCCATGGAAGATCCCCCGCCGACAGCCTCGCATGGACCCGTAACCGCGATCAACTTATAGGTTCCCAGTTCACTCACAAGATCATGTGAGAGCATGAGTATGATGCACGGATGGAAACAGATGGACAGTACCGTGAAGAAATAAGGGCCATCAAACGTTGAATGGTGTTGGAACACCTCAAATGCGGCGATAGCTTGTTTGGAGGGCGTACAAACCCATTCAAGCTATACTTTCCGCGTACGGATGGCGTGAAACTCCATTAGTACGACTTCTGTTCTTTATATCCCTACGTGAAGAACAATCCATACCCCGTAGGTGCGCCTGAAAAACTAGTGGGCCCCGCCATGCCAACCATCGAGGAGTTCTCAGCTAACTTGATTGAGCGCTACTTTGGACTCTCTTTCGTAGACGTGCTCCCCCCTCGCGATTTATGGATGCCGATCTTACCCATCGTTTTAGATCACAAGCTCATGTTTCCCCTGTGCGTGAAGTGCACAGAGGAGAACAATGGGGATTGTAATCATACAATCAACCAGCGTAAGATCAGAGGCGTATATACAAGCCCTGAGCTGGACCTAGCCATTAGCCATGGCTCCAGAATATTGAAGATACACGAAGATACACGTCATATATTACGCTTTTTTTTTTAAGGATAAGGTAGAAGCATCGGGGTATCCGCGAGTTGATACCGAAGATGTAAAAACGGCTTATATTCAGTGTTACCGTGCCCGTGAAGGTATACAACTTGACCGTTCCAAAATTGTTAAGAATCCTGGCAAACGCTTTAGTGCAAAGTTGTATCTAAACAGTCTTTGGGGGAAATTTGCAAAGAATAGTGGCAAAGGGAACGTTCATTTGGCACAAAGTTATAGTGAAGTCTGGGATTGTGCTAACGCTCCCGATAAAGAGGTTATGGAGATCGAGAATGTAGGTAATACTTACATAATAAAGTACAACATCACTGAACTGACCACAGATACCTCACGGGTTACAAACATACCTGTAGCCAGCTTCACAACGGCATACGCACGCATCAAGCTTTGGGGACTACTGCATTCTCTTGGGCGGAGGGTGCTGTACGCTGACACAGATAGCGTAATATTCACAGATTGGGAGGGTGAATACATGTCTCCTATTGGGGAATTCCTCGGAGAGTTAACTGACGAGATCAAGGATAAGTATGGTGATGGTGCATACGCTGACTCATTTGTATTAAGAGGGCCAAAAACGTATGGGGTACGGGTGACAACCATCCACCCCAACTGACTGTGGGGCCCCACAATTTTCGGGCGCAGAAACTGGGGTGTGTGAAGGAACTTAGGGGTACGATGGTATGCCGTAACACCTATACGAAATGTTACCAGGTGCCTGGTACCTATGATACCGTACCCTTTCGATACCTTAATCCTTGATTGTTTATATATATATATATATATATATAAATATATATGTATTGTTAACGATATGTTTATTTATTACGTATATTTGTTTCAATTAGGGTCTCATTTTCTCCTTTGTGTGCGTGCGTGTGTACAATCCTAAGCTCCGCCCACTGTGAGCTCGGTCATGTGACTCCTGCTACTACCTAGGCATATCTCTACTCCGGCGTGCTCAGTTGACCTCTGCAAACCCTGGAGCTCAGACGTCTATTTTCTCACGTAGACGAAAAAATAGTGATGGCTACGTTTGATGTTGCGTGTTCCACGTTTATGCAGTGGTGTTCGGTAAAGTCGGAAGATGTGGTGAGTACTGAAAGACTACCTACCCCATCCTCCTTTGAGACTTTTAAGGCTACATTGAATCGCGCGAACGAACAAGATGTTCAAATACTCTATGGATATTCTGGCGAGAGTATTGCCGGATTTCGCGGCACAAACGATGTAATGGACTACTTTGTAGGGCTAAACTGTATAAAAGCGTACATATACCGTGAGGTGAAAAAAACAACGCGTGCAGAAGAGAAGCAACGGATATAGATAATGGGTCTTGTTGATGAGTGGAGTGACAGGCGGTATTATGTCATGCTGCATCATACCGAGTATGCATACCCTGCCGCTGAGAATGTGAACCTTGTCATCATGGACAAGCTAAAGTACCTTTACCACTACATTCATATATATCATGACGAGGTTTGTAGTGAGGTTGTGGCTAAAGGCCTGTGTGAGTTTTTGATACAGTTAAAGACGAGTATCGATTGTTAAACAAAAAACAAAAAGGATAAATGTTTCGCTTAAATAGTGCACCGGATTGTTAATGTGTGGAGAACGTCTAGTGCGCATAAAACATTAAAACTGAAATTACCCCATGTGTCGGAAAATTGCCCGGTATAATAGTTACAAGTACTCGTATGATTCATGCTAGAACAAATCCGTACACGATTCAACAGCTTATGGTGTGACTCGCTCCCCCGTCGAGCCGATCCGCCCACCCGTGGCTCATAGTCATCTCAAAGCTTGAACCGACTGGACGTGCACTCCTCGAATACGATGGAACTTCCTTTGAGAAGTATTCTCAATGCCGCGTTCGATGTGTCCGTGACGAAGTCATTGCGCGTGTTCAGGTGTAAAACAGCTGCCATTAACTATGTACTTGAAATGACTTGTAGACAAGCAAACTCTGGTAAACGTAATGTTATTTATTTAAGAGTCTTCACGATAGTTGAGAAGTGTGGTGAGAACCGTTATAAAATACCTGCAGGTGTAGGTACAAGAAGAGAACAGATTAGTGATGCCCCTTCATATGCCGTTGTTTGTACTTTGTGTATAAATAACGATCAGCCATGCATTGATATACGACTGATGTGGAAGAATGCATCTGAAAATAACGTCCTTGTCTGTTCCCTACGCGAAACCGATTCATCCATGTTTGAAATCGTCGGATTCCGCAAGCTGAAGCCTATATTAGACGCGCGTGTTACGGATATGATTTATTTTGACACGGTTCTTGAATACGCATACACCGCTCTGCTCGACGGATTTATCGAATGTAGGAATGAGCAGGGCGAGAATGGTCTAGAGCTGGATGCTTATTTAAAAGGTTTAGCCTCTTCGAAATATCATGAACTTTGGTACAAAGGACTTGAGCGGTACAGGGCAGAGCTCGCCTACACTGTTCACCCTGAAGAATTGTACCTCTATATAATGAGCAGCTGTCGTTACGACTTGGAAGATTATTTCAATTGCCGCTATGCGTTGTAAAGAAGAGTTCACGATTGAAAAGCTCGAGTCGGTAAGAAAAAACCCTCGATTGGAAAGGAGTGTTTATATACTTGTATTTAATAATGATGTGGTTGCTAACGATACCCTCTTTGTGCGTACTTTTGATTGTATTCTATCCGTGTTTAAAGATAACTTACCAACCAAATGTAAAGTGGGCAAAAAAATAGTATTGAACGATATGGAGGCTATTTACATCGAGTATAGGCGCCCGCACACCATGAGCGGTGAAATAATGTTAAATCGTATTTATGATGTGACTGTAGACTCGATTACGTGCGAGTTTAGTGTTTTAGTTAAGCGCAGTACATCGAATGCATTTTGATGTATATTTATTTTCAATATATTTAATTATTTAATATATTTGTGTATATATTTTTTCTGTACTAATGTGTTGATGATTATACTCCATCGTTTTGTATATTGTTATTTTTTTTATTTTCAATATACTTAATTATTTAATATAACTGTGTATATATATATATATATATATATATATATATATATAATATATATATATATATATATTTCTCCTGTATTGTTATATTGATGGTTATACTCCATCGTTTTGTATATTATTATTTTTAATTGTTGATTATATATATATATATATATATATTTTAATGTAAAGAACGACGCTTGTGTAGAAGAACGTTCCGCACAAGATGAGGAGAGAGAACGAACAAATGAAAAATGAGGTAACCACCCGGGAATCGAACCCGTGATCTTCCGATTACCGGTCAGATATGCTATCCACTACACCATGGGCCTCATTTTTCATTTGTTCGTTCTCTCTCCTCATCTTGTGCGGAACGTTCTTCTACACAAGCGTCGTTGTTTACAATTATACTGTGTGTTGTTTGCAGTTAAAATGTATATATATATATATATATATATATATATATGTATATTCCTCGTTCGTATTTCTTATATTATTATTACTTTTTATTGCATATATTCCTCGTTTGTATAGGATTGTATATTTATTTTCTATATATTTCGTGAAATTGATTCCAATAATTCGTCTAAATAAACAGAATGATGTAATGGTATCTTATTTAATTATTTTGGTTGTATATATAAACGATATTATTATTTAATTATATGTATACCAAATGGCTGGTTAGACTTGTAAACCGACTGATGGATTTCTAAGCCAACTGTCAAGAATATCTGAATAGCGCAATCTGGCAGCTGAAAAGATAATTAATACATACACCAGCCTTCTAAGTCAACTGGCGGGTTAAGCCAACTGGCGGTAAGCCTACTGTCAAGAATATATGCTTTAATTAAGTAAATAGAGCAATCTGGCAACTCAACCCTAATAATGTACACCTGAACAAGCCATTTACGCCTTCTAAGAAGCCTTCTAAGCCAACTGGCTGATTAGGATCTTATAAGACAGCGGCCGCTCGGATGAACTCTCATTATGCGTCTGGCAGAAGCCAGTCGAACACCCCTCTATTCTTCTTAGGTTAGGACTTAGGTTAGGTTTTCCCTTTGAGGGGGTGAGGCCGTTACAGCTTCTCCCTCAAAGACCCTCCTCCTTTCTCTCCCCCTCTTAGGTTAGGTGTCCCCCTTTGGGGGGTGAGGCCGTCCTACCTTCTCCCCAAAGAGGTTAGGGGAACTCCCCAGCTTGCTGGGGGAGGTCCCCTTCATTGCAACTTTGTGAATAACCCCTCCCCCTTGTTACATAACAGTGATGTAGTCGAGACCACCAAGTCCGAGACTGAGACCGAGACCGAGACCGGATCCTGTGAGACCAAGATCGAGACCGAGATCAAAGGTTCGAGATCGAGATCTACCTTCCGAGATCGAGACCCTTAAAATTCGAGACCGAGATCGAGACCAAGCTCATGCCCTTTCAATTTGTTTTACACTACTATGGAAATTAGACTATGTTAAGTATATTAATAAACTAATAACTACTTTCTCAGATGTAGTGTGTTGAATGCAAAAAGTGTAGCCTATAAATTAACAAATGAATATGTATATATATATATATATACACTTACTTTTTATTTATTTACTTCTTTTATATCTGTTACAAAAGGTTTAATGAACGTACCCACTACCCAGTTTGACTTGTGCATTTATTTAAAGCATGATAGGTGCTCATTACACTTAAGGAACATCAGCATGCTCAGAAGATCTGCTGAAGTTCGACTTCTGTGGGCCCTCATTATTATGCCTACATGGCTAAATACACGCTCAATTGGAGCACTAGAGGCAGGCATTATTAAAACAGTCATGGCAATATTGGTCAGTGATGGGAATTTATCCCTTTTCTGGTGCAAAAACTTTATTGGAGAGCAGTTGTCTAAGAAAGGATCGCATCCTTCTGTCTGACCATATGTCCATTGTAAGGGGAACAGCTACTTGCAGCTCAAGCATTTTTAACAACTCCTTTTTCCCAGATGCACACAGTTCTGGCAGCTTCAAATTTGTCACAGATGACCTCGCCATTGGTTGGTACCTGAATTATGGATAAAGCAGTAAAAAAAATTTAAACAATTTTTTCCACATACAGTCTTTAAAGTTAAAATATTTAATAAATGTAAATACACTCATTTGAAATAACAATAACACAGATGAGTCTTACGATATATAATTCAGTATTTCTCATTACAACAAAATCGAAATGTACTCAGTCTCGGTACTCACTACTCACCTACTTTCACAAACTTTCATAAACTCTCTGAAGTGTGTCTGCTCAACCAGGGAAATGGGCAAAGTACATCCAACAATGAGATGCTTTACTATTGCATCGTTAATGGCCTTCTGTCTTGGATGGTCGGAATGAAATAACTTCAAGCCACCATCATGAGTTGTGGTCGAATCTGACACAAAGTCTGTAATTGTTGTTTGATTTGTCCCCACTGCAGTACTGGTCCGACTTTTCAGATACTCCTCATACCTAAGAACGTATGAACTATGAAGTAGCCTGTATGAATAATGTTAAATAACGGGCCTGAGGGCCAATGAACTTTATACAGTAAGTCCCTAGGCTACTTACAAACATAATTGGTTCCAAAAGGACGTTCGTAAGTCGTTTTTTTTAGGCTAGAATAATGATTTATAGGGGTGAACCTATTCTAGCATTTTTATAAACAACCAATCTATCATATATATACACCGTATTAATTACACATGCTCAAATACATGGTCCTACATTCACTTCCAAAGAAGCGTGAGTGAATTTGGCTAAGTTGCTTCGTGATTAAATTAAATTAAATTAAATTAAATTAAATTAAAAAAATTAAATTAAATCTTGATTAAATGAAAATAAATTAAATGGCTCAGGAAAGAAAATCATTGTTATTATTTTTTACGCAATTTTGTGTTCATAGGAGATGCTACTACACCTATAATCTATATTTTTCAGCATATACACAGTAGGCAAGTAAAACTATATTTCAGTTTTTAGGATTGGAAAAACTAACCTCTTTTGATGTTTACGTTGAAGATGGTGGGTGAACGCTGAAATCGTTCCACTAATATCAGTTATGGAAATGCCACAAAATTTGAAAAATGTCATGTGTTTGTTTTTGTGGCCATCACCTTTTCCAACATTGTCTTTGTGATTTTTATAGCCAAAAATTATAACGGCTGACCGATCAGACATATTTTAGAATGATTATTTACAAATCTATAAGTCAAACTGAATACACTACACAGTTAATAAAATGGAATACAAAACTAAACTACACACTGTCACTAAGAGCACGTGCTAAAAACTGATTAGGAAACAAAATAAATTCAGCTTAAGGGGAGGTGTGGCGTGATAAAAGGTCCGCCGTGACATCATTGATGACGTCATTTTTTAACATTTACAATTGGCAATTGCGGTTTGTTCTACGAATCGGTACGTGTAAATATAAGTGATGTGAAGGGTTGTCGAGTTATTCTATGCTTTATTGAATTTATCGGTACTGTTTTCTTTATGCTGTATTTCTTGCATTATTTTTGTGTGAAGCATTTTATTTTTTCAAATACATATTGGATGGGAGGATAATCGTTTTATCACGCCACAGAGGTTGACACGCCGTTTGGCAACACTAAGTGGCCTTATAATATATACTTATATAATATAATATATATAATTCTCTATTTAGTGTTTCCATTTTCAATAAAATTAATCTGACGGGGGCGGGCGGGAGGGGGGCAAATTTTTTTGTATCGCTAACCTAAAAAAATCCAGATCCACACACACCCGCAAGACAAACGTGGCAACTCAAAACAGGGTGACTGATTAGTGAATACCTAGAGTCCCTTACTTTTACAAACTTTCATAAACATTCTGAATTGTGTCTGTTCAACCAAACCACCATCATGAGTATGCCAATAACATATATTTTTCATTACGGTCTCGAGATGTCTCGAAAGGTCTCGGGATAAAAACCGAGACCGCGTCTGTCGAGACCGAGATCGAGACCGAGATCTAAGTAGCGGAGACCGAGATCGAGATGGAGATCTGCAAATTGGGTCTCGAGATCGGTCTCGAGACCGAGACCGATCTCGAGACCTACATCACTGTTACATAACCCCCTCCCCCTTTGTTGCATAACCTCTTGCAACATCCCCCTCCCACTTTGCAGCAATGATCAACATTTGCAATTGCATTGCACTCTAACTTTTTGCGGTCATACTACTTTTTTCATAGGACAAAAAGAACGCAGAAATCAACTGGGACCAATTGATCGAGCTACAACATTTTCATTAAGAAGAAGTGAAGTTAGACGAGAAGCGCAACAAAGAGCTCAACAAAGAGCTCAAGAGAAAATGGTGGCTTCTTTCAGTGACATTTCTGGAAGTTTAGACATCTTAGATGATGTGGAAGTGGATGCAAGTACTGAAGAAAATGATGATTTTAAACCTGAACTGGAGTTAGCAGATCATGAACAAAACAGATACCGTTATGATGAGCTCGCTATTACTGCAGATCGCTACCGCGTCAGCTGCAGAGCAGCGGCCGCCATTGTAAATGCAGCTTTAAAAGACATTGGAATTTTGAGTGAATCTAACATGCTTGATAGGAAAAAAGTGGAAAGAGAAAGAGTGCGAGTTGGTAAAAGAAATATTGTTAAGGCAAAATCGGAGAACTTACATCTAGAATGCATAGGATTTGATGGTAGAATGGATGATACATTAACGCGGGGAGGTAAAACAAAAGAAGAGCACTACACCATTGTCAAAGGCCTGGAGGTTTATATGTATACCATCTCATGCCAGATAAAGGGACATCTCGATCCATAGCAGAAGAAATTTTGACTTTGATTTTGGACACAGACAGTAATGACACTTTGAAAGCCTTACTATGTGATGGAACAGCATCAAATACAGGAAAAATTGGTGGTGTGATTAAATTGACTGAGATGCAGCTAGATAGATCTTTGCAATGGTTAGTATGCCAGCTCCACATGAATGAATTGCCTTTCAGGCATGTATTTGAAGCAACTGATGGGCAGACTAGTGGACCAGACAGTTTCAAAGGTGATATTGGCAAAGCGATAAAATAGGATTTGACAAAATTAAAAATAGTTAATTTCACTCCAGTAACTGGAAGAATAAAACAAATTCCTGCTGATGTTGTAAAAGAGCTCAGCACCGATCAGAAGTACTTGTACGACATTTGTTTATCAGTTCAATCAGGCAGCGTTCCTTAAAACCTGAGTTCGAAATCTGGAAATATTCATCATGCGCGATCGCTCACTCGGGCTAATCGTGTTCTAAGATTGTATGTATCAACATTAAAACCAGAACAGGGTTTCAAAGACATTGTGAAGATTATAATGCAGTGTTATGCTCCCGGGTGGTTCCAAATTAAATCACGTCCAAAAGCGATCGATGGAGCCATAAATTTTTGGTACCTTACACAACTGGTAAGAAATATTGAAGAAAAGTTCCAAAACATTATGGAACCATTCTTAAAACGTAACTCCTAATTTGCCACACCGGAAAATATTCTTTTAGCATTGAGAACGGATCAAAGACAACAAGCGAGAGAAATTGCGATCCAGCGAATAATTGAGGCCAGAAAGTCTTCCCCCAAACTGAGAAACTTTGAACTTCCTAAAACACTCAACTTGAAGGTAGAAGATTACACCGAATTGGTTGATTGGGAGAGAGAAACCATATATCCACCACCTTTGCTAAGTGAATTCAGCGACAGTGACATTATCAAAGCTCATGCCGAGTTACTGATGATTCCACCATACCCGTGTCATGGTCAGAAACTGGAGAGCGCTGTCAGTCTCGCGACAAAAGCATCAGAAGAACGATATGGCTATGAAAATCGTTAAAAATTTATTCTAAATCTTTTATAATCTAGGAAAAAAATATCTAATTTTAACACGAAAAGGCAATGGAAGTAAGAATTTACAGGAACAATGAAGGAAGATCACTTTAGAAAAACGTCTGGTTGTAACATTGTTTCATTTTTTAAAATTTTAACCTTTTCTATACCTTCTTCAATATGTCTATAATTTAAAATCTTAATATAATGCTGCTAAATGGCTATTGTCAATAAATAACAACACATTTTGTTTCATTTATATATCATATTTCAATTAGCATTTAATTTTGCATCATTGCATTAGGATTTAAAACACCAGGAAAAATTTTATTATATGTCAGAGTAAAAGACATGAGAGGCAAAAAACCCCAAAATTGTACTACCCCTACAGCACTTCGCACAGTAAAAAAATGTTATCAGAAGGCTTTTCGGAGCCATAGAAACCCCCTGCAATGCGTGGTTATTCAGTATAAAATTTCGACCGTCCCTAGTGTGCATCCAAAGGCATATTCAAGGTACAGATTGGGGTCGTTAACGGAAAAGAGTGCGAGTGTTCCGCGCCTGAGAAGGGGCGACCCCCTCAAGACGTGTTCTTCCAGTGGTAGAGGACTCGGGGGCCTGGTCGCCCACCACCGGAGTTCTAGGGCAAGAAGTAGCAGTATCCATATGCTAATAGTTAGAGAAAAAGGACCCAGGAGACGTGAGAACTGAACTGCCTACCGGTGAGAAAGGGAGGCCGAGCGCAAACCGCAGGGGGCTGGGTGCCTCGTCCCCAGGGGACACACCGTCAGTTTAAAAACAGGGCCCCGTGATGCGAAAGTTTGCCCACAAACGGCGCAAAGACCCCAGCCCCCCCCCCCAATCCCACCGGCACGGACACCCAATCATCCAGCACAGTGACGCCCTAAGGGCATCACCTCCGGAGGACAGCTCTGGAGACCCGTACTGGGAGCCAAAGACGTTAGTGGCTCTTAGCCCAGTCTCCGGAGTAGCCTGTCTGGCATGGGTGACCCTTTCGGGGACTAAGCCCCCGCCAACGTAACCCACTGGGTCAACACGGGAGCCCACCCACCACGACAAGGTGGCCACCGGCGGGGAATCGGTACAGAATTTGAATCGGTACAGAATTTAAATCGGTACAGAATTTAAATTCTGTACCGATTCATCGATTTTTTGTACCTGGTATTCCATACATTAAAACCAAACTCACCCTCTCGTCTATTGTTAATTTCGTAGCCATCCCCTACCTAAAAGAAAAAAATAATATATTGTACTGTAATCAACACTGAAAATTCCTATGATGCGCGACTTTTGCGCCACCCTATATATATATATATATATATATATATATATTATCTCCGCCGGTGGCCACCTTGTCGTGGTGGATGGGCTCCCGTGTTGACCCAGTGGGTTGCGTCAGCAGGGGCTTAGCCTTAGCCCCCGGGAGGGTCACCCATGCCTGTACATTGGGTTGCGCGAATTTAGAAACATCCTATATTATCATTAAGTTTAAAACGCAATTTTTGTGGATAATTTTCTTTCAAAAGTCTATATACTGGTAGAAGGATGAAAGTCACAGGTTTGTAAATAATGATTCATAATTCTTTTCATAATAAATTTTAAATTACTTCATTATGTTCAGATGATAAAACTGGTTTATACAGGAAAGAAAGTGGCGAATCATAATTCTCTTGAAAACTGTGTATTATACAGGGTGTCCCATAAATCCCTTCACCCTCACCCTATTCTAGCAGGAAAAAGTTCAGGAGTAAAGGGACTTATGGAACACCCTGTAAAATGCGTCTTATTTTCAACAAATGAGAGGAAAATACCTTTAGCAATGCTAAAATTAGTAATTTTATAGATCAGACAAAAATAATTTATTTTTCACTAACTAATTTTTACTAATGTTGCAAAAATATTTACTGATGAATGTTAAAGGTTACGTATTATTAAAGTGTAACTTTGAACAAAACGTGCCGGCAATGGATAATGAAATTATTATTTTCAAAGAGTTTGCGATGGAAGGGAATATCAAATAGTGTCTCTGGAAGCACCATTAGTTAATTAATAGACCTCTTTGCATGTGATCTTTTTTTTATAAGGGTGTTTGTAGTTTTAAAATGGCTTCTAATAGTGAACCTGTAACGAATAAATAAACAATGCATTATCTAATTTGTAAAGAGAACTTTGGTCGTTTCTTATGGCATAAATTTTCCCTGATATGGTGATAAGAGAAAAGAAAGTTATGGCAATATATATATATATATATATATATATCTATATATATATATATATATATATATATATATATATATATATCGTGTTTAAGTGTAAATCATCCCATATATATTATAAGATATATATATATATATATATTAAACTTCGGGAAGAACCGATTCGCCTCTATTTAAAAGGGCATATCTCGGCGGAAAAACAAAGAAAAAGTGAGAGGAAAGACAGAGGAAAAAGAAAGGGTGGAGGGGACAGTCGAAGTGGTAAAAGACTAAGGATGACAAGGACTGCAGGGTCGAGCCCCATCATCCTTGGGTGCTAGGGCCGGGAGGGCGTACGTGAAACCTCCAGGAACAAGCACGTACAAACGAGCACAAAGAGCACTCAAGAGCACGAGCTTAGAACCCCCTTGCGGGGATATATATATATATATATAATAAGATCAACAGAGTAGCGAAGATTTCATAAATTTATTTTAGTAACCCAAATGTTTCGGCAACACATTTTCCATTTTCAGTAGAATCTAAAGATAATGTAAATAATTATAAATGCGGAGTAAAGAAATTTAAAATATTGAAATTAAACTTACAACAGCATTTAAATACAATTAAAATGAAAAGATGACTAAACATTATAAATTATACAAGTTTAAGGTATAAGGTTTATCAAGAATACTTACTGTTGGGATTCTAAAGTTGGGGGTTTACCAATAATAAGAAAATAAGGTGCTTTCCTGTTATCCCGGACTCCAGGATATCCTCGCTTTTACATCCTAAATTCTAACTAATAATGTGACAGTCCTAAATTATGTAGAGCCAAATTTTATATGTATATATTGATGATTGGTTAGGTTAAGTTGTAATATTTTCGTTAGTGTTCACAAAAATATCACAACCAAACCTAACCAATTGTTGGGGTCCAGGATAATAGGAAAGTATTGAAAATAATAAAATCTATAATATTTAATAGGAAAACATATGTTAGGTTTAATAGATGGATTATAAAGTGAGGAAATAGGCCTCAGATGAATTTGGAAAAATGTACGTGGCTTTTAGTACGAAACCAGAAGAACGGGTTTTGTTGCGTTCATACCTGTAATTGTGTTTAGTTAAATAAGCACAAGTATAATAGTCACGTGATGCCCACCTCCTGTTTCGTCCAATCATATATTTATAAACAGTTTTAGTTTAGAAATAGTACTATAAAAATAAGGTACTTACGTATTAACGGGGTCCACCACATATTGATGATTGGTTAGGTTAAGTTGTAATATTTTCGTTAGTTGAAAATTTCTAATACATCATATTTTTTAAATAGCAATATTTTTTAAAATATTTTTTTATACAATTTTCTGAAAAAAATTAATTTTTTTAGGCTTATCCATGACGAAAATTTGGGATCTACCAAAAAGTGAAGAAGATGCGGTCTCTTTCTTGCAAGCCTATTAATCATTGTAAATATTTGAAATATAAATCTTTGTAAATATTTTAAAAAAATATTGCTATTTAAAAAATATGATGTATTAGAAATTTTCAACTAACGAAAATATTACAACTTAACCTAACCAATCATCAATAGGTGGTAGTCCCCCGTTAATACGTAAGTCCCAAAAATAATATACAAGAAGTAGGAATTGGGTCTTTTCGGTTTTAGGTCCAGCATTGGATTTTTTCCATGTTTTTGGTATAGTCCTAGATTTTTATGCTGATTCCATTTCTGCAATCCGTTTCATAGAGAAATAAACACGAAAAGAGTTATAGCCCAAAACTTGTATTCAAATATCCACCTTTACTTAACCTAACCAACCCTAACCTAACTTAACCTAACCTACCGTACCCTACCCTACCCTAACCTGCGTATGAACGCATCGAACAGCTCGAAGGGTACAACTTCAGTCACAAAACAGTGAACCACAGCTGAAAACTTCGTGGACCCTTCAACTGGAGCACACACGCAACGGATAGAGTCAACGTGGAACCAACCCAAACGCGGTAACAAGCGCCGGTGTGGTACGCACCGTTCCATGATCGACTCGTATCTCTGCGAGTTTCTCTGGCGTCGCTGACACGCAGGCAAAGATCTAGTGCGCCAAATGCTGAACGATATTGCGCAGTTTGGCAAGTAGCAAACTTTGGTTTGTGTTCCGTTCTGTGTTCTGGAAACTTGTAAACGTAATAAACTTGCACATAACTTTTTTCGTGTTTATTTCTCCAAGAAACGGATTGCGGAAATGGAATCAGCATAAAAATCTACGTCTATACCAAAAATATGAAAAAAATCCAATGCCGGAACTAAAACCGAAAAGATCCTAGGAATTTAATAAAACTCCTAAAATCAGACGTGTAAACTTGTTGTGTAAGTCCAGGTGCGTGAGGAAAAAAGAGAAGAAATGTTCTATCACGATTCACGACGCAAGATGGAAATCCGAAATCTCTCCTGAAGGGAGCATCGGTAAGCGTCGGTTAGAGAGTGGGTCGTATGCAGTTCATCCGAAGATCTTAGCTCCCTTGTTACTTTAATTCCACGATTCGAGCCTGCGGGAAAGAGGGCCTATATTTAAGATGAATTAATAACAGTAAATTCAATTAATTTCTTCCCTAGGGCCAACGAAATAGAAAATTCTATCCGCGGCCCTATGCTTCTACTCGTCACGCTCTAGGCCTATCCCTGTTTCTTTAGGCCTACATGATTTTCAGTCAAGCCTTAACCTTGTTTATTAATTGTATAACGTAAGTTTAATTTAATTTAGCCTGTGATTGAACCTAAGATTAAATGTAGAAAAATTTCGTTATTTTATAATGACTATAAATTTATATTAGTGGTTTAAAAGTAAATTCTCAAATTAATATAACGATAAACCACCTAGGAAGGGACGCCACCCCGGGGAGAAATCTCTGAACCCTACATTACTAAGCAATAGAGAGAGTAAGAATAAACGTCTGTCTGTCTCCATAGTTGATATGGCGCTATTAAATATGATGAAAACCACAATGAGAATGAGTAGTTATTTTAGTTGGTTGTTTCGATATGGGGACGTTACTTGGTTAGAACAAATTCACTTTGAAGGAGGAGTTATTGTTATTTATTGCTGGTTTATTTTTGAAGATGCGTAATGATTCTAAACTACACAAGTCTACAGGTTATTAGCACGCGTTAGAATTTCAAATTTATTTTTGGGGAGGGGGTAATCATGTTCTACACTATGATTTCTGATGGATGAAAAAGGTGGATTAACCAGGGGACGGTTTGCTCTGATGGCTGAGCTCAGATGTTGGGATAAACTCATCTCAAACTGAAACTGCATACTCCCAACATATGTATGTACGCAGGATAAGGACAACTCTGTTATCATAACAAGACCAGACAAAGGTAAACGTGTTGTTTTACTCGTTTCTGCCGTGTATGTGCATACAGTATATATATATATATATATATATATATATATATATATATATATATATATATATATATATATTAGTGATGTAGCGGATGTCATTTTTTTCACATCCGCGGATGCGGATGCGGATGAGGATGTTTGATTTCAACATCCGCGGATGCGGATGTCTACATTTTCGTTATTTTTTAGGATATATTCGAGATTTGTTGTGTTTAACGTATATAATAAGTTATTATATAGAGAGAGCTGTAGCTATAATGTAGTATAATTGATTAATTGTACAATAATTGCTGTACTTTTCTCTGAACATATAAAATAATATCAAGCATCTAACTAATATAGAAATCAATTAGTGAATTCGTCTGCAATAAATTCGTTATATTTTGTCGAGTTTCAGCCACAATTAGAAACCATAATTGTGTTACCAGGATGCGGGACGTGAACCCAACTCAAATGCACCCACCGACCTCTTTCCCCAACCTCCTCCACCCTTATAGAAAGAGATCTTTAATTAGCTTGATAACTATTTATATTAAGTTTAAAGTTTTATTAGGCATATTTATAAATGAGTAATTAAAATAAAGTAAACTAAGATGTTCATCGTTTAATGTTCAAACTTAATTATAGGAAGGTTATGCTTAAGGAACATTAATTTTTCTGCCTTTTCTGCTGCCAGTCTGTTTCTCTTTTCATCATATATTAATCCAGCACTGCTAAATAATCTCTCGCTTGGTACGTTTGTTGGAGGCCAGGCTAAATGTTTCCTTGCAAGTTTACTCAAGTATGGATAGATATTCTGCGTATTTTTCCACCAACTAATAGGATTGTCAAATGCAGCCAGGCGTTTTTCTTGGTGATAGCTCTCGATCATTTTTACTACATCTTTTGACATCGCGTAGGTCTCGTCATCGCTGCTTGACTCAAGAAACTGAGAGACAGATTCTGTGATAGATTTGCTTGTTGAAGGTGTTGGTTCTGTCACTGAAACTTTTATTCTTTTGGTGGGTGGCGAAGCGACAGATTCAAGAGATTGAAGCTCTTCAACTGCTTTGCCAAGTGATGATTTAACTCGTTCTAATGTACTAGGTGAAAATAACTTAGCTTTGTAACGTGGATCTAAGTAGGTTGTAAGAGAGTAACTTCATACAGAACAGCCTCTCGTCTTGTCGCTTGCATCACTTTTGCGCACAATGAACTAGTTCTATTAATATAGTAGAATTTGATAATTTCCGCTTATTAATGACATTTTATCTCAACGGTCCACATCCGCAGTCCAAAGTGCGGATGCGGTGCGGATGCGGATGCGAGAAAATGTGCGGATGTTCCGCGGATGCGGATGTGACCTACATCACTAATATATATATATATATATATATATATATATATATATATATATATATATATATATATATAATATATAACTACACAGTTCTTCATTCAAATTTTTTCATTTGATCTGCTCTTAAAATGAAGATGATCACTTCATTATAACATTTTATATTTTCTGACTCTCTCGCCCATTCTCAGCTTAATTACAAAATATGGAAGACTTTATAAAAACTTTTAAATTACTACCTTCTCTTGACACACAAAGCAGATAAAGATTAAATAAGAGATCTAAGTTAACTCGTAGAATTTGGAGTAATTTTAAATGTTGTATAAATAACCGCAAAAGTTTCCCATTTATATGGGAAGTTGTGTATAAATATTTATAAAAAAGTTTGAATCAGTAGTGAAAAATATTTTATATTTTAAAGTTCACTCTGCATAATTTTGTGTATGTGTGTGTGTGTGTGAAAGAAAGAGAAATGACCAGTGGTGTAGTGCTAAATAAAGAAGTGAGGGAACGCATTTTGAAAGTGTTACTCAGATGCCGGGGGACAATGGCGAGCGCGGCGAGCCCATACAGCTGGGGGTCCGGGGCACTGTAAGCCCCCCGGGAAATCTTTTGAAATCTGACCAATTTCAGGGATATTTTGAGGTCATATGCGCTGAATATTAGGATATATTCCAAGGTTGAAGATGCAGTATTTCCAGTGTCATTAGATATGCGACATCCAGTACGATCAATAAAAATAGCTAACAACTGGAATGATTAACTAAAAAAAAGTTAACAACTGGTACGCCGTGGTGACTGTTTCACCAGATCTTTATAGGCTAGCATTACCTCAGTCGAAGCTAAAATAAATGAAGCAGTTAATGATTCTTTCTCATATTTCTTCTAGGGGTGGGAATTAAAATTTCATGACGTTAGAGATTTGTAAGTGCGGATTTATTTGAAATAGTGAGGGAACGCCGTTCCGTCTACCAAAAAAAGTAAGGGAACGCCGTTCCCACGCGTTCCCACAGCACTACACCACTGGAGATGACGTTATATAGTTGTAAGCTGTACCTCACCAACTAAAATGTCTTTTATTAATTTACGCCATGCCAACTTTATAACTGAATTGTCTTCATAATCTCTAACACGACTGTAGTGACCGCTGGAAATCCCGGCAATCCATCATGAAATGATATAACTGCAAGTATCGTAAAGGAAATCTTCATTCGGCAGTTTTGGAAGGACTTTGTGGCGATTGATAACCGCCACATCTGTTAGCGCATATAACGATTTTGAACAAACATACAGTAATTGTACATACTGTAGAATCTACAGTATGTACAATTACTTGGTGTGTGTATGATCTACAGTGTAGATCATACACACCAAATTTCTGATCGATATGTAAAGTGTTAAATTGTTTCACAGATGTTTTGTTAATTTCTCAAAAATAAATAAATAAGTAAATCCAAAATACCTGTTAACCAATTAAGTTCATGTTAGGAGATGTAGGAGTTGGAGGAGCAAGAAAATTATCGCGGGGGTGTGCAGCAATACTGACCTGTAGTATGAATATTGTAAATGTAAGAAATGTAACTAGCATATAGTTGAGTATTTTATAATTCATTATTACATCTGTTTTTAAAAGATCTTATTTTCACATGGTTTTTTTTTAAACATTTGTTATTACAATCTCACAATTATTTCATTTTTTGTATGACATATCGGCATCGTTTTATGGGGTGCAAGATAGAATTTTGGCGGGACAGTTGCCCTCCCAGGCTCTCCCCTTAGCTATGACACCGGATATATCTAGCATTAGAACACCTGCTGGACCTTGCGCAGGAAGAGCCCCCCGAAATACAACCTAGCGGGGAACTGGGAGGGGCGAGTGTGTTACTAAAACCTTCCCTGGTTCTCCCTTAATGTGTGTACTGAATTTGGTACAAATTACCCTAGCCGTTTAGGCGTGTATAAATGAATACAGAACATCAGACAGACAGACCAACATCATCCTCTACACGTATAAGATTATATATATATATATATATATATATATAGAGAGAGAGAGAGAGAGAGAGAGAGAGAGAGAGAGAGAAGAGAGAGAGAGAGAGAGAGAGAGAGACACGATGATTGTCCTCAAGAACAGATCACAAAGCTCATCAATGGCACATTGGTTGATGCCAAACCTATGTAGGAGCTTTGTTGTTCTTGTATATAGGAGAATGAAAGGGACCCATAACTAGAAAGTGATTATACAGGATCTTGAAAACATCCATGCTTCCTTTAAAATTCGAAAAAGAGTTTCAAAAACTGTAACTGACATTGCTGCAAACATTGGATAAATCATTCACATTTTTTGGAGCAAATGATGTGGAAGATAAAGAAGAAGAGGAATAGAGAGATCACTTTAAGGCCCTCCAAGGAAGGCCTTGCTTTGCTAAGCGACAAAAGTAAAAACCGCCATAAAACGCAGTTAAAGTTGTACCAATTTGAAAATGCCACAACTTTTGAAGTTTTTGAAGATATTTTGACGAAATAGCTTCAACTTATGTCATGAATTGCATGCACTCCGTAAGTTTCGCCGAACCATATAGCGGCCTATGTATAGTACATAGAGAGCAAATCCTCATAATAAAAACGAGGCAACGTAGACAGATGCTTCTTCAGACTTTAAAAGTATAACCAGCTACAAAAACTACTACTGACTAGGTCATAGAGAGTAAGCAAATAGATGATAAATAAATTTACTTTAGTATAAAAAATTTTATTTTCTCTATTTTACTATGTTTTGTAAATTACTTGTATATGAACCTTCTACGTGTTTCAGAATTAAATAACTGAAATTATACTAAGTTTTTACTTTAAATGAGTGTAACCAACGACACTGAACAGAAGCCACAAGTGAAGGAGCCCCAATCGTCGAGAGTTCGAAGACACTTGGGCCTGCTCCTCGCCTGTTCTCGGCCGATGAGTGGCATTCCGAGCAGCTTTTCTACCCTACATCCCCGCTCACCAAGATGGCGATACGCTCGACCTTCTCCTGGCCTCGGACGACGTCTGACTGGAGTTTCCCGTCCCACTGGAAGAGGAGAGGCGAGTCCGGTGAGGTCTCCTTGTCGGCTTCGGTCACGGCCTGACGGGTCGTCATCCGCACATGTCGCACGGAGCTGCGGGACAAAGAGACCTCGTCCCCGCGAGGGAAGAACTCGAACTGCTCAATGTCCCGAGTTGTACAATGTACAGCGTCATTCGCTTCCTTTGCAGCTCTCTCCTTTCGCTTCGTTGTCTCCACCTCTCGTTGCCTCTTGCGAAACTCCTGCTCGGCCATTTTCTTATCCACTCCTCCGAAGCTCGAACTCTGAAGATCTTCTCTCTGCTGCCTGAGGAACGCTTCGTCTTCATCGCTCTTCATGATGGGCAATGCGTCTTTGTAAGCGAGATCAAAACGATGATCGATTGCATGTTTCATGTTTCATTCTTGCGCTTGGGATTCTTGGTGTGTGCCCGAATGTACTCGCCATGGAGCTTGAGCAGCTTCTCTCTGCAGATCTTTTCGGACGAACTAGGGACCATTGCCCGCTGCCAGTACTCGAGGAAGGCAGAGGTCATCTTCCTGGCGCTCTCATTTAGCGAACACTTCTCATCGATGTGATGGAACATGACTTTCGCCAGCACTTGCCTTTTGAATGGTAGTCGAGAGCACACAAGATCAACACAGGGCTTCCCAATAAGCCATACGCTTGGAGAGATTCTCGTAGTCATGGGCGTTGCCATCTGCGAAAAGGAGCAAGAACTGATAGAAACAGTGGTTTTAGCGTCTAATTACACCGTTCTTTCAATTAAAAATATTGGCAGAGAAAAGATGATAAAATTCTGACAACCACAACCCCGCGAACCAGGACCGGGACCACGATTTGCGAGTTCGAGTGCAAAATAGTATGCGGGGCTGGTGATTAATATTTGGCAGGGTTTTTTAATTATTAACGCGTATTTACTTATATTGCCGTTCAGTTTCAATAAAAAAATAATATTAAAAAAAGAAAATTCAAGTGTATTTTAGCTATTTAGTTTATTAATCAATATAATCAATCACAAAAATAACTAATAAAATAACCATAAAATTCTCATAATATAAAATAAAATGCAGTTCTTTTACTCATAATACAGGGTGTACATAAAGTCAGGATCTATTTTTGTGAAGCACTTGGAAATTATATGGAATTCAATCATAAAATGATAAAGTGGTAACATTTATTAAATAATTAAGAGTAGGATTCGACGTGACGCCCATCAGTATCCCTGTACAACTCAAATCGTTCCGCAGCATTTCTAAACACATTCTGGAGCATTTGCGGGGTTATGTTATCTGCAGCAGTTCGTATACGTGTACGTAAGTTTTCAAGACTCGTAATCTTCGTCTGATAGACGTGCGATTTGATAAAGCCCCATGCAAAGAAATCTAAAGGGGTTAAATCTGGTGATCTCGCTGGCCAAGGTCTGTTGCTTCCGCGTCCGATCCAGCGATTTGGAAAACGTCCATTTAGATAATCCTGAACAACTTTGGCATAGTGACAAGGAGCACCATCATGTTGATAGACGACGGTACTAACAATCCTATCCCCAATCAGCTGAGGTTCAAGGAATTGCTGCAACATGTCCAGATAAATAATCCCCGTAACTGTAGCTTCAGCAAAGAAAAAAGGACCATAAACCTTAGATTTTGTTAAACCCATCCAGACATTAACTTTAGGTGAGTCTCTTTCCAATTTTGGACGAAATCATTCGGTCTTTCATCTGCCCAAATTCGACAGTTATGGCGATTTACTTTTCCACACGTATGGAAAGTGGCTTCATCACTAAAGATGTCCATTAAATTATCACTCCAGATTTGTTCTACGAGATCAGCACACACAGCACTTCGTCGAGGGAAATCTTCCTCATGTAAATCATGTAAAACCTGCAAATGATAGCTTTTCTTCTGCAAATTAACTTTCAGAATTTTGTGCACAGATGACGTCGGGAGGCCGAGTCTGTGTGATGCAGCACGAACGGACGTACGTGGCTCCTCAGTGATAATTCCGCGTACTGCATTCACGGTAAGATCTGACATACACGGTCGTCCTGATCTTGCTTCATCATTTACAGATCCCGTTCGTTTAAATTTGTTCACCAATTTTCGTATTGTCTTGTCTATTGGCCCCGGCTTATGAAATCTCCTTCTAAACTTCTCTCTGATGTCATTGTATTTCTTTCCCTCGATTCGCCAAATTACTATTGCCACACGCTCTTCTGTATTCATTCTAAGGGCTTCTGAAAAGAAAAATAGAAAAAAATAATTACTTCACAAAAATAGATCCTGACTTTATGTACACCTTGTATATAGACAAAATTTGGTATTATTATAGGAACAAGAATATTAGGCACACGTTACACGATACACTCACAAAAACTTAAACACAACACTCTCAAAACATAACATAAAATGCAATTATTATTTTATTTTGTGATAAAAGAACAAGAATATTAGATACCTACAATATTGTTACAAAAACTGTTAGAACTGAACTTTTCTTGCTTTCAGTGAAAAAAATAACGTCATAGTAGGATAAGCCTAGCCTAGTAGAGTCAGCCCAGAGATTCCAGAAATGGTCCAGATGGGGTAGATTAAATTGAGGTCCACAGTAGGATTCCTCACAAGATTAGGTTAAGGCAATTTACCATAACCTTTGTTAAACTATAAATTAATGTTAGGTCTTTGACCACAATGTAGGTCTTATCTAACTTGACTTAGTTTAAACTGCTATCACTAAACTGGGGCTTAGAAATACAACGGTTAACTTACAAGGTTAAATGTTCTTAAACAAGTCTTGATTTATTCAATTAGGTTTAGTTCTGTTTCGGAGTCCTCCTTCCATTTGTTGAATTTAGGTGAGCGCACGGTATTTGTAGGTTATCTCCCCCCCCCCCCCCCCCCCCCCCCCCCCATTTTGACAGAATATTTTCGTTAAAACTAACGAAAATCACGACTTAACCTAACCAATTATCAAGGGCGTACAGTTGATCTATTAGATTGAATGCCCGGTTAAACTGGGCATTCAAACCAATCCTTTGCAAAATTTAATTATTGCGGCATTTGTAGGGAAACTGGAGACTCTTTTATGTATGCTGTACTTGATCGCTCTGCTGCCACTTTATTACCGATAATACAAGAAGCTATACTGCCCGGTACGACAGTTGTATCAGACAAATGACGAGGATATAGCCTACTACACATGTATTATTTGCATAATACGGTAATGTATTTTTGTTTGGAAAACTGCGTCATTGTGTCCTCGAAACTCACCGACTACAACACCTCATGCTCTATACTCAACAGCGCCAGGGACGAAAGGCGCTCCTGGCCCATTGTGGGGCGAAGGTAATTTTTGATCAGTTTGAGTTTCGAGAATGAACGTTCACCAGAACAGTTCGTGACAAACATACACAGGTATATTCTCATTGCTATTTCCATGTTTGGGAATGTTCCTTTCAGTTCGTTTGTGTTCATATGCCGATAAAATCTGTTGCACATGTCTTCACGTTCCGTCTGGGATTCTGTTTCACTTTCGGTGAGTTTCATTAGGGCAGCGAACTGCACAACTTCTGTTACCAGCTCTTTCTCCAGATCAGCCGGATAGCATTCTACTAGATGTTCAGCTGACCGTCGAAGACTGTCGATGTCCAGGACTAGAAGGAAATACAAAAAATCCAAATCTTTTCTGCAGGACAGCGTACGCTTCTAGACGAGTGTTCAGAGTGGTACACAGTTTATCAATTATCGGTAGAAATGCAGTGGTCCGAAATGAATCTCTTGGTGTCAGGTTCGTATCTTCGGCAGTTCCGATTTCATGATGGCGCTTTCTCTTCTTTGTGCGTTGAGTCGATTCCTTGTATACTCGATGACCACACTTTCCGATGCCCTGGTCCTCGAATTCGTTAAATCTTGATCTGAGATCTTCAACAAATTGCAGTAGTGATTTCAGCAAGAGGATGATTGAGTCTAACGACATTTTTTGTTTTTGCAGAGATGCATTCGTTTTTTGAAATCGTTCGAGAATAGTGTTCCATAAAACCAATAAAATGGCTGTTTCGAGTTGTTGAAGCTGTTTAGACAATCCCCTGGCTTCGATCCTGGCTTCCGCAGTTTGGCTGGTATCTGCTGCTAGCTCATCCAGTACCACGATATTCTCGGCGTAGCCTTCGGTTAAAGATTGGACGGCATCTGATCTGGCTGACCAGCGGGTATCGGAGAGACCTTTGTCGACCTTTAGTTTCTCACTACGGGAACTACTATCGAGAACCACCTCTACATGTCGACGCCATCGGTATATCGAGGAGACGAGAAACGTTTAGACATTCTGAATGAGCATAAACAATTCAACGGCTGCTGTGCAACTGTCCACTGCTGATTTACCCACAAGATTTAGTGAGTGGCACATGCATGGCACAAACTCAGCATACGGAGATTTTGACTTGATGTGGCTCTTTACGCCGTTGTATTTCCCTGCCATATTGCTTGCGTTATCATAAGACTGTCCTCTGAAGTCTCCAATTCGAATGCCATGCGTCTCCAGAAAGTTGAGGACCACGTCGGCGATTCCTTTTCCTGTATGTGTGTTCATAGGTATGAACTGTAGAAATCGTTCGACGGACCCAGACTCAACCACATATCGGACGGTGAAGCACAGTTGATCGGTGTGGGAAACATCAGGCGTAGAGTCGACGGATAGAGAGTAGTATTTTGACTGCTGGATTTCTCGGATAATCGTCTGAAGTACTTTATCGGCCATCAACAGTATGAGTTCCTCGCAAATGAAATGAGAGAGATACGAGGTGTGTCCGCTACCTTTGTTGGCATGCTCGCTTATATGCGCAGCTACAAAACTGTCATACTTAAAAGTTCCAAAATTCCGTAATAGTTGGCGTTGTTTGGTGAACCGAAACGGGAGTTGTGTCCACGAATTGCTAGTCCTCGTGACGTGATATACTTGATAACGTCGACACAGCGCCGCAAAACTTCCTGCCAGTAGTTGCACTCCTTTTCAAACTGGTTCATCAGTTTCAAATCGACACGGCCGGAGACAGACTTTCTAACCAACAAATATCTCAACGACTCCATATGTTGCTCACATTTTCGGTGTGCTTCGACCGATTGTCTACCATGCTTCCAGTCGTTGAACCCGATTGTGAACTTGCTGTCCGCCCTCGACATTAATTTACAGACAAAACAGTAAACACAGCCTGTGGACTCAGAATAGCACAGCCATGACACCTCAATCCTCTCATTTGTCAGGCTATGTTTCTTATCAAATAATGTCTTCGTACATGTACCACTTTCAGTAGTTGAAGAGTTACTGAAGTCGCTGTCATAATTTCGGCCAATCTGATGTTCCCCGTTCTATCCAGAACTCTCTAAAGTCATCGGTCAGCACTTGTGGCCAGAAACCAATGTCGTTAATTGCATGTCCTGAAGCTGGTGGGCCTGCTGAACATGCACTGACGTTGACGCGTCTTCTGAAAACGCAGCTGCTGATGTAGCGGAGGCAACTGGTGGGCCTGCTGAAGGGATTGACCTAGACGCGTCTTCTGAAAACGCAGCTGCTGAAGTAGCGGAGGCAGTTGGTGGGCCAGCTGAAGGGGCTGACTTAGTTGCTGATGATTTAATCCAATTAGTCAGTTTCGGTACCGTCGCAAGAAACTCTTCTCTGCGCTTCTTATCCTTACGCTTTTCACTACCGGGTTTATATTTCCTCCTTCGATCCCGGTCACGGCTCGTTTCCATGTTGTACGTATTACAATGCCAACAATAAGAACATAAATCATGAATCTGCAACAGACACAACAAGAAGTAAGTTAGTAACAACATTAGAAATGAGTAACACCAACAAGAACAACAAATTAAACACCATCAAAGCGGATATTAGAATGTCTGATGTCATGCTGCCTGCCGGAAAAAGTAAAACTCGTCGCAGATGGCAAATACGTGACGTTTAATTTTTTTCAATTGAAATTTGCGGGGCCCATCGGGCGGCCTTGGACATTTGCCCGGTACGCCACCCCCTAAATGCGGCCCAGCTTGGTTCAATAGTTGCATTTTGGCCTCCAGAGTAACAAAAAATTTATGTTTTAATAAATATATATTTTTATACTTTGTATCTATGCGTCATAGTAACTACTGTTCCAGAAATAAACAATGTTATAATTAATAATAGATCAACTGTACGCCCTTGATAATTGGTTAGGTTAAGTCGTGATATTTTCGTTAGTTTTAACGAAAATATTCTGTCAAAATTGGTGGGGTGGAGATAACCTACAAGTACCGATGGCACTTTTAAAGCTGGTTTGTATCAGTTGTAGAATCAATAGTTGTTTTTCCAGTTAGGATTTCAAGCCCTCAGCGTTCCATGCTGCTAATGACGCTATATCTTGCCGCCTTTTTCTTTGTTTCTCCAGCTTTTTGTTGGTTGGTTAGTTGTTCGGTAGTGACATTGTATCAATACTATCGAGTACGCTTTACCATACAGTATATAAATATTAGTGTAGAGATTAACTCTGGTTAGTAACCGATTAGTTTCATCCACCCTGTCATTGTTATAAAAGGAGTTTAATAATTGTTAGATTAACTACCTTACTCAGTGGACCATTTCCATTAAAATAATAATAATAATAATAATATATTAATATATTAAAATAATAATAATATATTAATATATTAAAATGATAATAATAATAATAATATATTAATATATTAAAATGATAATAATAATAATACATTAATATATTAAAATAATAATAATATATTAATATATTAAAATAATATAATAAAAGCGTATTGTATTAGGTTTGAATACAGCTTTGACAAGTAATTGTGAATTATCGATAGTTACAAAAACATGTCTTGATAGTTTGGCGTCACTCTGCCGCTGCCGGCTAAGCGTGGGCCGGTCCAACCGCGCTTAAACCCTGGCGCGAACAACGCTTCCAGCCAAAATTTTGAGAAAATGTGATTCCTTTTACATAGGTCAGACAGAAAAGGATTTGCACACACGTATAAAACAGCAGCAATATTCCGTTAGAACAGGACAGTCGTCCAGTGCCCTTTTTGTCCATTTGTCAGAGTTATCCCACTGTATTGATTGGAATAATGCTTCAGTTTTATTTCACTCTAGCAACATTGTTAATAGAAATATTCTTGAGTCTGCCATTATCCAACTTACAAATAACTTCAACATAAGCAAAGGTCTTTTTCAACTCGATCCTGTTGTTTTGAATTCCTTCAGAACAGATTTAGATAAGAAGGGTAGAACGCTAAATCTTTGGTAAACTTGTATGCTACTCTAATAACTTTTATTTTTCAATTTATTTTTATATATATCGAACCTTAAACAAGAAGGACAGGGTGCTAAAACCCGGGCAGATTTCCAGTATAAATTTGTATTTTTTTTTTTACATAACATTGGTTGGAAACAATTCATTTGATCTTGTGCTAAAAATCGGTAGTTTTTTTTTTTTTTTTTTATAACATTGGTTGGAAACAATTCATTTGATCTTGTGCTAAATATCGATAGTTTTTCCTTACAAATTTGTATGCTCCTCCCACAATCCTTTAATGTTTAATTTTTAATTTTTATTTTTATTTCTCCGTTTATTGTATATATATATTTTTTTCTGTAATCTATATATAGGCTGTAACTCTTTATATACCTCAGTGTTCCTGAGGATGTCATTAGACGAAAGCGCTTGAGCACCATTCTGTGTTTCCTTTCCTTCGTGGTTTTATTCATCATATATATATCTATATACACCGTATATATACGTACAGGGTGAGTCAAAAGTAGCGCCCGATTTCTGTTTTTTCGGCTGTCAGATTCTTTCTGGGAAGTCATGTTGTTAATAATTGTCTTGCAGATTATTAATTTTCTTAGTTTATTTATTTTTGTTTTTGTTTTGCAGGTTATTGCTGAGAGTTTGGAAAGTTACTGAATTTGCACCAAATTGAACCATGAATTACCTTTCGATGAATCAACGCATTGCGGCCGTGAAACATTACTACAAATGTAATGAACAATCAACGATGGCGGCACGCCGTTTGGCACAGGAATTCGATATTAACCCACCCCAGGGAAGAAACATGCGATTGATTGTCGAGAAATTTGAAGCAACAGGGTCGGTAGCCACTGCAAAGAAGTCCGGTCGTCCGAAAACGGCAACGAATGTAGCTAAGGCTGAAGAAGCCATCAGGAGACTGGAACAAAGTCCGAAAAAGTCAACTCGCCGTTTATCTGCAGAGTTGGAAGTGAGCCAATCAAGTGTTATCCGTATCCTTCACCAGAAAAAATGGAAACCTTACATTCCACGCTTACTGCATGCCCTTCATGATGGAGATGACGACCGCCGTCTTCAATTTTGCGAAGAGTTCTTAGCTAAACTTGACGAAGAGGACACAATGCTAGACAACATCTGGTGGTCAGATGAGGCATGTTTTAAGCTTAACGGCACAATTAACAGACACAATTGTGTCTACTGGGCTGCGGAGAACCCAAGTGTGACAATTGAGAAGGAGGTAAATTTACCTGGCGTGACAGTTTGGGCAGCCATATCTCCATTAGGGATAATTGGACCCTTTTTCTTTGAGGGATCTGTCACTGCAGAAATTTACCTGGATATGCTGCAAACCTTCTTTTGGCCCAGGGTACAAGATCAGGACTGTTATTTCCAGCAAGATGGAGCTCCACCTCATTATGGACGTCATGTTCGTCAGTGGCTTGATGAAAACTTTCCCGGAAAGTGGATCGGCCGCCGCGGTCCGATCGAGTGGCCGGCACGCTCCCCAGACCTTACACCTCCAGATTTCTTTCTTTGGGGGCTCATGAAAGACCTTGTTTATCGTGAAAAGCCTCGTACCATTCAGGAATTGAAGGCTCAAATCACTGCAAAGTTTGAGGAAATTGATATCGAACTCTGCAGGCGTGTGTGCCACTCTGTGCCTGCTCGGCTGCAATTGTGCATCGATCACGAGGGAGGGCACTTTGAAAATTGCAAGTAAAACAGCTTGGTACAGTTCCGTAATAATTTTCCCCCGAATAAATGGTTAGATAAACATGTCATTCATTTATTTCTACCTTCTTGTACACTGTAATACAAATGGCAAACAAACAATCAACTGACAGAAATCGGGCGCTACTTTTGACTCACCCTGTATATATATATATATATATATATTAAACACAGACCGTGCATGGAACAAGGAACTCTTCTGGGAAATTACATCCACTAGTTCGAATAAGTAATGATAAATGTCAAATATTACAGTTTTTTTCTTTTTCATGATGGAAAGCCCAACGTGGGCACCGGGTTACTCGCAAAGAGGCCCCAAAATATAGCTTCCCTCACCAGCTATCTGCAAAGCAGATAGGATCCAGCTTTGGGACAGGAGCTAGGGTTTACAGCTTACACCTAGCCTCCTACATTCAGAACCTCAATAAACGCAAGAAACTCGTTGCATTCACGTCGGATTAAAAAGTGGACGCTCAATGTCCCGGTTGAGGTTTAAGTTTTATTTTTTTGGCTAAAAATATAGTTACCCCTTTTTCTTTGATGTATTCAATCCGACGGGAATGCAACGAGTTTCTTGCGTATATTGAGGTTCTGAATGTAGTAGGCTAGGTGTAAGCTGTAAACCCTAGATCCTGTCCCAAAGCTGGATCCTATCTGCTTTGCAGATAGCTGGTGAGGGAAGTTATATTTTGGGGTCTCTTTGCGAGTAACCCGGTGCCTACGTTGGGCTTTCCATTATGAAAAAGAAAAAACTATAGTATTTGTCATTTATCACCAGTTTACGCGCTATCTCTCTTTGCGAAAAAGTATCGGCAATCAATAAACTACTAATCCGCGCCTTCTTACGTGGAGTAATATCACACAATCGGCCCATATTATCAATTTGAACAAGAACAAAGAAAATAACTACAAATCTGAAAAGTAGCAAGGTGCAGTTAAAATCGTCACACACTAAACTATAGTAGAGCATAGAAAAGTATATTAATTTAAGCAAATTTAAACTTCTTTGTGAAACAACATCCAATCATTGTAAAGAGTGCTTTGAAACTGAAACAAATGGTAAACAACACAAGGCGTTACAGATGACGTGCGAAGCTAGATTTCCTTATCACCACATTCCCCCTTTGTACCACCCCTCAAGACTGACACTCACATCTACACTCGCACATTATGTTGAGAAGAAAGTAGCAAATAATTTAAAAGTTCCTAATATATGTAAAAATAAGTATAACATGGAAAAAATATAGGTTGTTTTATCAAAGAAAATTTTCAGCCACTGAGTCTAATAATTTGGACAGGGTCTGTGTGTATATATATATATATATATACACATACTGTACATATATATATATATATATATGCAATAAAATCACAGAACAACACTGCTTATATATATATATATATATATATATATATATATATATATATATATAATATTATATATATATATATATATATGAAAAATCGCCCGACCAAGGTTCGAATCCACCACCTCTTGAGTAGAAGGTGAGGGCATGATATCCCATATACCTATATCTATCTTCTATATTATATATATATATATATATATATATATATATATATATATTATATAATTATAATAATAATAATATAATATAATAATACTTATAATAATAATAATATAATATAATAATAATAATAATATAATTATGTATTTTCGCCTGTCTGTTTGTTTGTCCTTTATGCAAGCGCAAACCGTTTGACCTAGAGCTACCAAAATGTCAACACAGAGTCGGTCAGCCTGTCTGTTTGTCTGTTTGGGCCCGAAGGCCCCAGCATCGCGATTAAACTACAGAAAAGAACGCAGCCGTGAAAATTTTGAGCTTCACATTTGTCTAGATTTCTAAATCTTAAGATTTTCATGACTAATTATTTGGTCAATAAAACTATAGAAAAGAACACAGTCATGAAAATCTTGAGCTTCACATATAATTATTTTTTAGGACGACTTCAAACCGTTTGACCTAGAGCTACCAAATTTGGCACGGGAACCTCTTATGGGATGAAGAATTAAGATAAATCATTTTAATCAAATTCAGCCATTTGTCTTAAACGTTATTTTATTTAAACTGGAGATCTAATGTGAAATTTATCCCGGGCAACGCCGGGTACCTCAGCTAGTACCGTATATATTAAACACTTCAAATATAGCAAACGTTTAGGCAAAATTAGAGCTAATTTACAAGTATCATCCAAAATGGAAAAAGTTATGGACAGGTTAATTTCAAGAATTTCTGTTAACTTAGCCTAACTTAACATACACTGTATGACATGACCTAACCCAACATAGAGGGCAATGTCGATAAAAATATCTGTCCGCATAATTTTGGTAACTTCTTTTGTATTCTCGTAAAGACGGAGTTTTTTTTTTGGGGGGGGGTTCCATCTCCGACTGTAAAAAGAATAAAAATTATTTTTATCCCTCATCGTTTTTCCCGATTTCACCCAAAGATTATATATTTGTAAATAATCGTTGGTCCACTTCTGTCTGGCCAGTCCACACTCACATTATAGCAAACTATTTTATACATTAAACTTTAAACAGAAAATTTTAGGTCAGTGACAGTTCAACATTTACTTCGCAGTCACTAGACACTTAGATTTTAAGTTCAATGTGAAGTTAAAAATGTTGATGGTTGTGTTTTTTGTAAATTTATTGAACGACTGCCTTTTCTCAATTTCATAAAAGTGTGTAATTACTACTATAATTCATCTAAAATGTGTCTGTCTAGTGTCTAGTGTGACTAGCCCCCCCCTCCCAATTACTGGGCCCCGGCACCGCAATAAAACTATAAAAAAGAACACAGTCATGAAAATCTTGAGCTTCACATTGCCGCCCGTATTAATAATAATGATGAAAATCAAGTTGGTGAATAAATTTAGAAAAGAATGTAGCCATCAAAAATTTTAGCTACGCATCGGAAGCCATGATTAGTAAAAAAAATGTGACAAGTTATATTTGAAATTTAACTGCTTCGTGAGCTTCAAGTAAAATGTGTAAAGCTGCATTTAAAATTTAAGTGATTCATGAGCTAATTGTAAATATTAAACTCTAACTTGCCTTAGAGAATATCTCGCCCGTAGGACGGGTATTTTTGCTAGTCTATACTATAAAAAGCCAGTCCTCTCTGTCTATCCATCTGTAGACACCATGTATTTACTATTAAGCGATTCTGAACATAGAAATAAATGCGCTTTGCTTTGTTTTAACTTTTTATTCTAGCCCGTTAATATTTTCATTGTTTGATACAATGGGTTCAAATGTGAAGCTTAAGATTTTCATTGCTGCGTTCTTTTCTACAGTTTTATTGACCGAATAATTGACTCTCCAGTAATTGTAGCGCCGCAGAGTAGTATGGGCTAAAAATGGGAGAGTGCAGGAATGGTGCAATGCAATATTGATCAATGTTGCAAGATGTTGCAATACAATATTGATCAATGTTGCAAATGGTTATGCAATGGAGGGGGAGGGGTTATGCAAAAGGGGTGGGGGGAATGTCGCAAGAGCAACAAGGGGTTATGCAACTTGGAGGCGGAGTTATCCCCCAAGAGAAAGAGAGAAGGAGAGAGAGGAAGAGAGGCGTTCGCCTGGCAGGAGCCAAGCGCATATTAAGACTTCATCTGAGCGCCCGCTCTCTTATAAGGTGTAAATCCGCCAGTTGGCATAATCCGCCAGTTAGCTTAGAAGGCGTAAATGGCTTGTACAGGTTGAGTTGCTAGATAGCGCTATTTATTTAACTAAAGCATATATTCTTGACGGTTCACTAAGAAATCCGTCAGTCGGTTTAGAAGGCGTAACCAGCCATTTGGTATAATTAAATAATAATATCGTTTACAACCAAAAGAATTAAATAAAACACCATTACATCATCTGTTTATTTAGACGAATTATTGGAACCAGAAATATATAGAAAATAAATATACATTGGAATATATAGGGTGAACCAAATGTAGGTGGACAGTAAATGATAACGTTTATTTTGAGAATACATATTTAATTTTTTTGTATACTATAATACAAAATAAAATTTAAATAAATTTAGTTATAATATTTAATATAATAAAACACAAACACCATAGTTATAATGAACACCATAGTTATAATATAATATAACACAAACCGTATTCAACCTACTGTCCACCTACTTTTGGTTCACCGTGTATATGATTAAAAATAAAATAAAAATTAATAATAGTATAAGAAATATGAACGAGAAATATGTATATAATAAAAAAATAAAAATAAAAATATAACCATCAATATAACAGTACAGGATAAATATATATATACACAATTATGTTAAATAATTAAATATATTAATAATTTAATTCATCAAAATACATTCACTTTGTTCTACTGCGCAAAACACTAAACTCACACGTAATCGAGTCTACAATCACATCATTATTGCTTTGCACTACGCAGTATACGCAGTTTAATATTATTTCACCGCTCAAGTTATAGGGAAGCCTATACTCTATATAAATGGCCTTCATATCGTTCAGTACTACATTTGTGCCCACTTTACATCCGATTGGCAAGTTATCTTTAAATACGGCTAGAATACAATCAAAAGCACGCACAAAGAGGTCATCGTTAGCCGCAACGTCATTATTAAATACAAGTTTATAAACACTCCTTTCCAATGGAGGGTTTATTTCTACCGACCCGAGCTTTTCAATCGTGAACTCTTCTTCACACTGCATAGCGGCAGTTGAAATAATCTTCTAAGTCGTTAAAACAGCTGCTCATTATATAAAGAAATAGTTCTTCAGGGTGAACGGTGTAGGTGAGCTCAGCCCTGTACCGCTCAAGTGCTTTGTACCAAAGTTTATGATATTTCAAAGAGTCTAAACCTTTTAAATAAGTATCCAGCTCTAGACCATTCTCGCCTTGTTCAGTCCTACACTCGGTAAACCCATCGAACAGAGCGGTGTATGCGTATTCAAGAACCGTATCAAAATAAAGCATATCCGTAACACGCGCATCTAATATAGGCTTCAGCTTGCGGAATCCGACGATTTCAAACATTCTGTCGAGGATGAAACGGTTTCGCGTAGGGACAAGAGCATTATTATCAGAAGCATTCTTCCACATTAGCCGTATATCAATGCATTGCTGATCGTTATTTATACACCGTACAAACAACGGCATATGAGGGAGTGTCACTAATCTGCTCTCTTCTTGTACCTACACCTGCAGGAATTTTATAACGTTCCTCACTCCACTTCTTAACTACCACGAAGATTCTATTCACCTCCTCAACATTTAAATAAACAACATTCCGTTTGTTTGTTTGTCTACAAGTTGTTTCCAGTACATAGTTAATGGCACCGATTTTACGCCTGAACACGCGCAACGACTTCGTCACGGACACATCGTACACGGCATTGAGAATGCTGCTCAAAGGAAGTTCCATCGTACTCGAGGAGTGCACGTCCAGTCGGTTCAAGCTCTGAGATGACTATGAGCCAGATGCAACGGATCGGCTCGACGGGAGGAGTGAGTCACACCATAAGCTAATGAAACGTGTACGGCGCTGTTCCAACATGAATACTTCCATCCCATTATATTGGGTAGGTGTTTCGAGAAATTTTCCGATACATGAAGCAATATCGGTTTTAATGTTTTACCACTCCCACTCCCAAGAATATGCACCAGACATTTTGGCACAGGGGGATTTTCACGAACTAAACACATTTTATTCACAATCCGGCGCACTATTTGAGAGAAACATATGACCATATTTTTTCTTTTTGTTTAGCAATCGATACTCGTCTCTAAAGTCTGTTAAAAACTCACACAGGGCATTAGCCACAACCTCACTACAAAGCTCGTCACGATATATATTAATATAGTGGTAAAAATACTTAAGATTCTCCATGATGACAAGATTTACATTCTCAGTCGCAGGTGCGAGTACTCGGTGTGATGCAACATGACTCACTATCCATATCCTCGCTGCTTCTCTTCTGCACGTGTTGTTTCTCCTACTTCACGGTATATGTAAGCCTTTATAAAGTTTAGTCCTACAACATTGTTCAATACATCACTTGTACCACGAAATCCTACAATGCTCTCGCCAGAATAGCCGTAGAGTATTTGTACCTTTTGCTCCTTCGCACGATTCAATGTAGCCTTAAAAGTATCAAAGGAGGGTGGAATAGGGAGTTTTTCAGTATCCACCACATCTTCGCACTTTGCCGAATACCACTTCATAAACGTCGAACACGCAATATTAAAGATAGCCATTACTATTTTTCGTATACGTGGGAGAATACACGTCTGAGATCCAGAGCTTACTGCGATCAACTGAGCACGCAGGGAAGAGATATGCACAGGTAGTAGCAGGAGTTACGTGATCAATCATACAGGTGGGCGGAGCTTAGAACTTTCTCCTGTACACACGCTGGGCGGGTACCTCATCTTCATTCACGGTTCTGTGGGAGAAGAGACAAGCAACACTGCAGAATATGAGGATCATCACGTAAATATTTATTATATTTTGTAAATGAACCACTTAGGAGTGTGACGTGTTAGAAATGGATTCTGTAGAAAAATTCAGGTTCACGAGCCCATCCACATGTATTATATCTGGCCCTACAGGATGTGGTAAAACTATGTTTATGCTTAAAATCATTAAAGAAAAGGGAGAGATGTTCTCAAAATTTGTGCATAAAGTTATATGGTGCTATTCGACGTATCAATCAGTGTTCAACGAGTACCAAGATGATATTTTGTTCCACAAAGGTGTATATGACGTTAATTCGTTAAAGGGAAATGAACATACAGTCATTGTAATTGACGATCTCATGTTGGAGATGGATAAAACGTTTGCCGAGACATTTACAGTATTCTCCCACCATCTTAACATAAGCGTGTTCTTCATCAATCAGAATCTATTTTTCAAAAATAGATACATGCGCGATGTGTCGTTAAATACACAATATCTAGTCTTATTCGCGCAACGTAGAGATGTATCACAAATTGGGGTATTAGCCAATCAAATGTTCCCGAATCAGCGTAAGGAGTTTTTGGAAGTTTATAAAGAAGCTACAAGCCGCGTTACGGATATTTGCTTTGCGACCTTCATCCGCGAAACACGTTTAGGGTGCTTCTAAGAACGAATATATTTCCAAACGAGCCTGAAACGGTGTATATTCCAGAATGACAAAGAGGCTAAAGAAATACCATGAATTAATAAAAATCTATCATCGACTGCCCCGGGCAATGCAGCAGATGTTTGCTAAAAATATCGACTCCGACTTTTTAAAATGCATCTGTGAAATCTGTCTTAACGTTATAAATTGCAATGTATCAATGAAACCACCTCAGAAGGCTCGCCTACGCCGTTACAAGAACATAATACGTGCACTCGCTCGTAAAAAAACTGTAGGGAAGAAAAAACGAATTATTGTACAAAGAGGAGGGTCATTCCTCCCCATCTTATTTTCAGTTTTGGGTCCTTTACTGACTAGATTAATATAATGAAGAAAGTGGTAGTGATTCCACACGAGATGTATGCTTCACTGCAAACTTCAAAGAATCCAGACACGGATCTAGATCCCCGTAAAAGCAGGCTTAAAAGAATGGAAAGCGAATTTGCTAGCCCTATTAAACAGTGAAAAACATCTGATGAGAAAAGAATCTTATACCAAGAAGCTCTGCAGAAATTTCTTCACGAATACGAAAATTATAAGAACCCGACAGAGATTCCCGTGGTTATTAGGCACAGCACGGGGAACGATGGACATGGTGACATAGGACCTGTGTCCGACGATAGAGCTGACCAACCAAAGATTAATGGGTCGGCCACACAACATATCGAGCATGTATTAAAAAGCACCCTCCCACATACATTGAGGAATAAAGGTTTAAGTCTTTATAATCTATTGAATGAGGACCCCGCCATACAATGGACCGATACAGGTGAGATCATTGTGGAAGGAGCAAAGGTACAGGGATCGAATATCGTAGACATCGTCCATGATCTGGTGAGAAAGTGGGATAGGCCCTCACCATCAGGATGGAAGCATATTAAAGCAAGACTACAACAAATAAATGTCCCCAAAACAATGATAGGAAATCTGAACAGGTTAAAAGACTTGGAACATGCGTCGCACGTGACACAATTGAAGACGCCATCACCCCCGGCGGTAACACCTCTGAAGAGGAGAAAGAAGAGGTTAAACAACGGTCAACCCTACCCACGTGCCTCTAAAATACGCAAATGGCTAACATATTAAGAAGACGTTATTATGACATTTCTAACCCAGCCTCCTACGGAGGCGTAGATAGACTGTACAGAAGTGTTTACGGAGTAGGAAAAAAGATGTTGAGAGATTTTTGCGGGAGCAGGACGCTTATACACTTCATAAGCCTGTGAGAAAAAGGTTTAAAACAGCCAAGACAACAGCTGCTTCGATTGACTCTATTTGGCAAGCAGATTTAACAGACATGCAAAGATATTCTGTATAACGATGGTTACCGCTACATTCTATTCATAATAGATGTATTCTCTAGATATCTGTGGCTAATTCCTCTGAAAAATAAATCACCTGAAACAGTTGCTAAAGCCACCAAAACGCTGATGTTGAAAGAAAACAGGGTTCCTGGCTATTTTTGTACGGATATGGGGAAGGAATTTATAGGCCGTGCTTTTCAGAACATGTTGACAGAGTTTAATATCAGCTATTACACTACCAATTCTATACATAAGGCTTTTAGCTGAAAGAGTTCAACGTACCATAAAGGAACGCATGCACCGCTATTTTACACATAAAAACACAGATTTCTAGACATTCTGGAATCATTGGCCTCATCCTACAACCGCTCACACCATCGCACGATTGGGACAACACCTAACGAGTTTTAGAAAGAGGTACGCGCCCAGAGGTGAGAAGAGATGGACACCACCACCACACTCTGCGCGTTTCAAAATCAATGATTATGTAAGGCTGTCGCGTTCGGGAAATAAATTCGCGAAGGGATTTGAGCAAGGATGGACACGTGAGATTTTTAAAGTTAGGGCTATGAGACCTAAAGGTGAGATAATGATGTATTACGTTGAAGATTTGAATGGGGAAGAAATCGCAGGAGGCTTTTACCGCGAGGAGTTGCAGAAAGTGGCATTTAATTTAGGAAAAAATGTGTTTAAAATTGAGAAAATTTTAGGAAGCAAAGGTTCAGGAAAGAGAAAAATGTACCTGGTGAAATGGCTAGGGTACCCAGAAAGCTTCAACACCTATATAAAAGCTGATGCAATAATGAAGCTTAAATAGTATGCAACATGGCTCCTAACCATTTCTACGTCACACTCCCGTCCTCCTCGTCCCTGTCTGTACACCCTAACAACACACTAGCCAACTTTGTAACAGAACTCCATGGACCCATTGAATTGGGTCGTGATTCGTATGAGGTGGGGATATGTGAAATTCAGCTGGACACCCTCTTTTTAAATATTGATTATAAAGATACCGTTTTTACGATTCTTAGAGACTTGATGAGTGTGAAAAAGCCGGGGTAACTCGGGATGAAATACGTATCGCCCGACTGAGGTGCACGGTATTACAGTACAGAGTAACACTAGGTCCGGGCTTATGGTTCGGCTGAGGATGTTGTGAGAGACTTAAACGTAAGTTTAAAAACTCAAATCTTACGACTGATTTAGTATACGAAATCGTAAACAAAGATCCCTGCACATACTCTAAAAAATCAAGGCTAACCGAAATATTAAAGACCAAAGAGTTTCAAAATTATGACCGAGGGATATCGATCAGCCTTCCAAAGAGACACATTTCACGAGGCACAACATGACTTGTCCAGCCTAATGTATCAGTTGAAATTGGAGAAATGGTTGACGGCTATAAACCCCAGACATGTGCTATATTTACAGCAATATAGTGGAGCACCAGTTTGTTGGGGATACCCAGGCACGCCTGCTGCGCATTGCTCACATTCCCAACCATAGAGGAAGGAGTTTGAGTATTACATATGACAGACCCCATTATGTGAATGTCGCAACTAATCTAATAACCAATATCTCAATATATATAAGAACGATTGAGGGAAAAAATTTCCCATTCGGTGATGGGAGCTTAACAGTGAAGCTGCACTTTCGACGCACTGAGTTATAATGGACAGAAAGCCTTTCACAGTCTATCGAGGTAGATACCAGCGTGGTAGTGGACTTGGATCCATTTTTTCAACCATACTACGTACGGCTGTCCTTTGCTGAAGAGGGGTGCCAGATACCTCGGAAGGAAAGCGCTACAATCAGGTCTTAACACTGCAGAAGACATATTGGCTGGGGCTAAACCTAAAGAAGCTCTAAAAAACACTTAAAGCGTACACGGGACGAAATCGTCAAAGATGCAAAGAGAAAAATGCGTGGTGGTGGGAAGAAGAGGACTGTCCGGAAGAAGGGATTACCACACGTGGCATTAAACGTAAAAGGATATCAAAAAAGAAGTGTTCTAAGCGAATGAAACCTATGGTTGACCATTTTTTTACTGATATAAGCTAAGGACATTGATCTCATGAATCATAGTTTGTTTACTACTTGTCGAGAGAGGAGGCACTATTTCTAACTCGTCATGGCACGCTTCATCCATCCGTGTAGTTCACAATGTTGTAAATCGGAGCTGTCCCTCTTTGACATGCCCCCAACTCAAGTTTCTATTGAACACAGTGACTTTATTACAATTAACCCTTTAAACACAATTAGTTCCCCGAGTGCCCCTATAGAATTCGTGATACCCAGCTCAGGCCCTTACTTTTTTGATCCAAGCTGTGTGCACATGTACGCTAAACTACGTATAGCCCATTCTGATGGAACGGATGCTGTGATGACAAATATGCTGTATACCCTGAAACAAACTTTCTGCACTCCTATTCAACCAGTGTGACGTATATTTAAATCAGGTCAACATATCGGCAGGACGGGGTACTATCACCTACGAGCCTATCTGGAAAATGTCCTCAACTTTTCCAAAGAAGCGAAGGATACCTTTTTAAGTGCCGAGGGATTTATCAAGCTAAAGACGAAAGTAGTATAAAGGACAAATTTAAAAATTCTAAAAAAAGATATACGAGTGTTTTGGACGCCTGCATACAGATTCACATTCCAGGAGAAGTTGCTTGTGAATGGGGTGGATATGAAAATAAAGCTCACCCGCACGAATCCTGAGATCTGTTTAAATCTGGATGCTGATCAAGAAGAGGGAGCAAAACCCGTTGTGGTTCACATTATGGAGACATACCTCCGCGTACGGCGAGTGAAATTAAGTTCACCAAAACAAATAGAAATTGAGAAAAATTTACTACACGCCACAGTAAAATACCCAATATAACAGAGTACAATCAAACTATACACGGTGCCAGCAGGGTTGGCATCGAAACAGATAGAAAACATCGCCCTGGGAAATCTACCTAAAAGGATATTAATTGGAATGCAGAACCATTCGGTGAATGGAAAATATAAAAAGATGCCTTTAAATTCGAGAATTTCGGCTTAAAAATATAACTATACGTTAATGGCATTGCGTTGGGAGGAACATTGGATACGGACTATTCATCAGACGCTGTGTTACCGCTTTGCGCGAGAGCATATAGTAATCTGGCCCATATTGCAGGTGATTGTGATGAGCTCGGGAATGGGGTAACGCAGAAAGAATTCATTGATCAATTTAACCTTTATCCGTTTGACATCACACCTGACTTATCTGCTAGCGTAAATACACATTAAGTCCACAACAGAGTGGAAACATCTCAGTCAGATTGGAATTCGCCAAGCCTATAGACGCGCCTATTAGTGTACTAGTATACCTCGAGTCACAAGCCCTAATAGAAGTAGACAGATTTAGGGCGTTATCACTGACTTTTAAAATGGATGCGAATACACTTCAGAGAGTAATGAATAGTGAACGAATCACACGTTCCAAATTTATCGGTGTGTTTGCGAAGAATGAAACATTGAATTTGCCAACTACGCGAGATTGCGGTAGTCTTATTGTGAACACAGATGTCATTGGTAATGAAGGGATTCATTGGTTTGCAATCTATTTTAAAAATAGACCGCATGTACTATTTTGATTCACTCGGACCAAAACTGGAGTGACCCTGTTATTGTAAAATTTCTCGATCAGTTGCATATCCCCGAAGTTGTATGGAACCCTTCCGGCTACAAGGATATTTTAGTAATACGTGTGGGATGTACTGCCTTTCATTTCTCATGCATATGTCACGTGGTAAAGAATTTATAAATTTTTAAAATTATTCGACCCGTGTCACACTCAACGAAACGACGAAATGGTATGCAGACAGATAAAAAGCCGTTTTCCGATTGTGCGTACTCGTTGTATAGTATGATGTTTTGTTCGTGTATATATATATTTGTAACCAATAATGTTAGTTTGTATATTCTGTAGTTTAAGATGGTTATTGTACTAAAAACATGATTTCTTTCATTTAATAAATTGATGAAAATACATTTCTTCTTCCCCAAAAAAGATCGAAACATAAAAAAAATACTTACATTATTTCGTTAATGATGTGACAATCGTTGGGTTGACTGCTCGGTAAATCTTCTACCTCCGTATTCAGGTCCATGACATGGGTTTCTTCAAAACGAAAAGATTGTATAACACGTGTCAAATCCTCATCGGACCTTAAAGGAGAAAGAATAATTCATTAGTTCATACTGAATCTTTTTTAATAAAAACCAAAACATATGCAGATATACATATAGTAAGAGTATTACAATGTGAAGATATCTTTGAACCGCTCAGAGAAGTTCCTTTAAGAGATAATTCCGAATAATATTTGAATTTATAAAATTATTTAAAACATGCAAAAGATTGCTATAAAAAAATTCAATGAATCAAAACAGGATTTTAGCATAATTGCAAACTAATCTATAATTGCGGATACCTAAATGAAGCATTTTTAATGTGATGAGATGAATTACTACAACCCTCCATATATATGATGAAATAATCCAGAACACACAGTGCTCTTTCTGACAGGCACATTAAATAAGTTCACGAATAATTGGCTACAAAAAATAAAATTACAGGCACTTACATTTCTACGGCAGTCCCTTGCGTCGGATCGTAAGGAGCGTCATTGCAAATATTATCAACGGTTTGCGTTGGAAATAATCCATCCCGGTCAGCCGCGTTAAAAAGATTAATTGTGGACAACGCCACAATGTCACCAGCTTGATATAAATCCGGTAAACTGTAAAGTTCTTGATTCATGGCGGAGGGAATGTTTATTCACTGGTGAAAATAACTACTGACTCCCAGCGGAAAATATTTCCTTTTATATGCATGATCCCCAAGCACCACCCCAAAAGACTAATAGGCGGTTCGTAAGTTTGAAGATTGGTTGTCGATGTAACTGGGGGGCTATGATAAATTTGTGTACCAATCGTAACACCTATAATACGGGTCCATGCTTTGGACGTCCTGATTGGTCGACTAATGGTGTCATTATATTCTCTCCGTAGATTTAATGCTTACATCGTGTATTACCCCTTGCAGTCTCTACCACGACAATATTTACGCCCATACTTTTCTCGGTTTTCCCATTTTAGAACTCACCCCTTTATGCAATATCCCTCACCCTTCTGCAACATTGATCAACATTTGCCATCTCTGTCACGACAATAATTTACATTATTAATTTTTGCGGTCATACTATTTGACCCTCAATTTTTCCCATTTTAGATAGGGAGATGGACAACTTGATCGGCTGCAAGTCGTTATAGGAATATCTTCATCAGAGCCACTCAGCTCAGTACCACAGGAAGCAAAATTAGCGCCGCTACTCTTCATAATCCTGACACAGATCATTACCAGAGACAGCACAGTAACATCCGATGACACAAAGCTCATTAGAAAGTAAGAAATCTAGAAGATCTCTACAAGCAGAATGTTTTTGTGCATTATATTTTTTGCGGTCATACTATTCCAGCTTTCCCAAGATTTCTGACTTGTGGATTTGGTTATATATATATATATATATATATATATATATATATATATATATATGTGTGTGTGTGTGTGTGTGTGTGTGTGTGTGTGTGTGTGTGTGTGTTAATTGCCACGATGGTTTCAAATATTTGCAAAATATATGTTTGCGGTCATACTATTCGATCCTCAACTTTGATTAATGTATTCGGCTTGACTTTTTACCTGTCAATTCTCGCGTAGGAGTGTGATTAAATTGTGTTTAGCTAATGAAAATGAATGTCTGCTTGGGTTCGTAGATAAATGGGCGCCCTAGGTATCTAGTGGTTAAGACGCTGGGATGCTGGTTGAAAGATCGAGTCCGGGCGATGACATTGTAATTTCACCCCGCCAATGCTGGAGCGTAGTTCGGATTCAACGTTAAACTGTAGGTCTAAGGCGGAGTGAAAACTTGATCTTTGTCAAAATGAACAATTCGGGGTGAATGAAAACCGTTTTAGCGTATTATTACTAATGCAATTTACACCACGGTTAGGTACCAGTTACAAAGAGAATCTATGGTCTGAATTTATTGCATATATTCCTCGTATGTATATTTTTTCTTCTCTCTCTAAAAGGTCTTTTGAAAATCTGTGTATTAAATATATTCTACATTATCGTTCTGAATCATAGGTTAGGTTAAGTTCAGGTGCCAGCATGCTGGAGCGAACCAGAGGCTCACAGCCAAAATCTATACAAAGAATCAATTATGTTTTACAGTTTAATAAAATGAATTGTTGATTCTCTTTTTTTTTCAAATTTCTCCTTTACGATCTTATCGAGAGGATTTTATAATAAAGAAATTATAAATATTTTTGTTTTTCTTTTCATTCTTTTATTTATATTTTTAAAAAATTTTGGTGTGACTACTTACGGGCATCATAAACTCGGTAAATGAGTTCCAATATACTTCCGAAAAATTAAAGCTATGAATATTATATGCGTATAGAATACACAAAACTTTCTTTCTGTGTGTGTGTGTGTGTGTGTGTGTGTGTGTGTGTGTGTTAATTTTTAAAAAATGTATATTAATAATAATAATAATAATAAACCTTTCCATTTTTTTCATTCATTCATTTCATTTCAATAACAGAGACAATAACTATGAAGATGAGACCATGCAAATTACACGCAAAGAAAAATAAGACATAAACAACAAAGTTAATAAAATATAAAAACATTTATATACAGGAAAACAATCGCATGGAGAGAGAGAGAGAGAGAGAGAGAGAGAGAAGAGAGAGAGAGAGAGGAGACGGAAGCGAATCTTTGAGTGAAAGTTTGTCTACCGCGTTCCATTCTGGACCTTTGTGGTCAGTTTGTGGCCTTCAAAAAGCTTCGGGCTAAACAGGTGTGAACCTTATCCGTTCCTGCCTCCAATCCTTCTCGTCTCAACATAATGTGAAAATAAACGATATTCTACGAGAATAATTGTTTATTATCAAATTTGATATACATTTTAGTATATCTACGGCATGTTATTAATCTTGTTTTCATATGGAAATTTAATATAAATGTGTGTATATATAGATTTCTCAAATCGATAGAATTAATAAACTGAACGAAAAAAAATGTACGAAATTGTGAAGTCAGAGGAATGACAAAAGTAAATAGACCTTTAGGTGAAGTTAGTTAAAATAATTATTGTTTTTCTTATATATATATATATATATATATATATATAATTTAGGTGTCACTAGGTAATAGGGGGAAAATTAAACGATGGATATTTTCCTATGACACCCCCTAAAATTGTTCCATTTGGTGTAAAACATACGGAAGAGAAATTTGGTCCTGATTGGTCATCATTTAAAGGTCGCCCTCGTCACTGAAAACAAGACCCATTTGTTGACGTCAACAAGCTGTTCAGTGTTCACAGCTTGGGCCGAACCAGATAATAAAAAACAAGGCAATTTGGTGAAATAACGAAAGTAAGACACTTAAAAACGCAAAGAATACAAACAGTTTATATATAATCAAAATAGAAGACATAATTTGGCGAATAATGGTACAAAATGGAGAAGCAACAAAAGCAAAACTTTGAGAAATAAAATACATATACAGTAGCAGAATAATTGGTGCTCATACGCTGATCAGTGATTAGTTCTTTCGCGTCCTCACTAATGCTGATTTGTTCGGAGCTGGGTGTTGCTTTCTGTGGTCAGTGACAACTTGAACGAGGAACTGGAGCTGTTCTTCTTTCACTGTCAACTTTCCGTTCAGCTCCTTCACCAGAGCCACGGCCCGTTCTGCTCTGTCGTTCACCACTGCAAGTTTGGAGACCACATCCCGAGCTTGCACGTATTCAGAGTTTGACGTCCATGAACTGGGATGGTGGGAGCAGAAAGCAATCTGGCAACTGAAGTTTTGAGAAGAATCCTCGGGTGTTCTTTGTGATCAGTTGCTCCAGTCCTTTGCTGTCACTGAGGAACATAGTATCAAGAACCAAAGGTCGTTTTGGCGGCATGTGAGGGGCTTCTTGATCTAACGCTGCAACCATGCTGCACTTCACTTCCATCGATATCCTCTCATCAAAGAACGCCAGACCCACTGCCTCCTCCGAATGGTACCACAGGTGCGCAGACAGCTTCTTGGTGGTACCATCAGAGATCTTCTTGTGCGGGTATCGAAGGAGCGTCCTCATCAATTCCCAATCATTCAGCGGAGCTTCGATGGACAGATGAGCTGTTGCTCACGCTTTCATGTAAACTAGAACAGAAAAGAGGCAGATATCTCGAATTCCGCGTTCCTCAGTGTTCGTCAGTTTAAACTGTCTTCGGAGAGCCAGATCTTGATGGCATAGAGCCCCTTAGCCATCCATCTCGCCGGTGCATAGCACCAGGGGCGCGGAAGTTTAGTCCCTTGTATGGAACTCCTCCAAGAAAGATGACGGAAAAGATCGAGGAATTCCTGATAGTCATCACGAACTTGAAGTGCTTGTGATTTTGCAAACTCAATGAGCTCCGTTCTATGCTTAAAATAGCTGCTTTGGTGAACGCATCTGTGTCCGCAGTTTGGAAACTGTTGCTGGTCAATGCGGGTCCAATAATCATGGAAGCGCTTGAAAAGCAGAATTTCTGGACCGGTAGATACTGAATCTAGCGATGCTGCGAATGCCGCCTGTAGCACCAACTCCAGTACATGGTGTCTGCACGCGCAGTGTAACAGGTCACGTCCAACTTTTTCTTCCAGAAGAACACAAGTTCCTCCACGGTGGCCTGTGTTTGTCGCGGTTGTGTCGAAACACATAGATTTGACATGATCGGTCACTCCCCATTCATTCAGGCAATCTATGATGGCATTTGTTTGTGCCAGCGCGGTTCCTGACAGAAGTTTTGGCACCCCGAGGAGCTGCTCTGTCCCGAGCCAGATACAAGAATAGGTAAGCGGTCAACATATTCTCGTGACGTCAGATCTTGCATTGTTCCGTCCCAGTGAACAGTCAACGGACTATTGCCTTGGAACTCGCTCTTCAGTTGCCGAGCCTTAAGGGTACGGAATTTTTCACGCTGACGATGAATGGATCCACGATTGATGTTGTAGTCGCTAGCATCATGCCCTAAGCTGGAAGCTGCCTCAAACAGCAGATATGTGGCCTTTCTTGACGAGAGTTGCGTACGATCAAGCGCTGCCGCCAATTCCGATGTCATGATGTTCTTCGTTGCTCTTTGTTTAGACGCTAACGAACCACCACATGCTCCTTTTTCTTCGCTATCATCTGAGCTGGAGGATGAGGACTCCAAAACCGCTTCGTTGGATACTGCCTCCATTTCAGCTGCTGATCGCTTTCTTCGTTTCTCCTCTTCCTCCCACGTCGAGTACAATCTTTGACTTGGCGCTGATGGGTCATGTCCAACCTGCCATTGAACCTGGACGTCCTTTCTGGCGCTGCTGCTGAAGGAACTCCCAATCCTCTGGGTACTTGACCAATTTCTCACAATCAGCATGGGCGATGTCAAAGAGACGATCGAGGCGTTCAATGAATTCTTTTTCTTTCGTCTTGTGTGAATCGCTCGTCCTTGAGGCGTGTTTTTTGAGTCCTTTCCACTCCTCGAAGTCTTTATCCAGTTTGCTGACGCAGTGTGTCTCGAGTCTGGTTGGAATGTGAGCTTTCTCCCAGAAGGACATCACTGCTCGAAGTGACTTCCTCAACGCGTCACGTATTGTCATTTTCTTTTCATGGTGAAGGTAAAGGAAGTAACCGAATGCTTGCCTGTAGGAAGGAAGCTTGCATCCTTTCACCTCATCAACCGCTGCCCCTAATAGGTATATACACTTCCGGGTTTCCATCACCAGAAATCACGTAGCTGAAATGAGAAACGGTGAATCGTTAAGTATTGTTCACTTTATTTCTCAGATATTCAGACACACACAGATACACACACACACATATATATAGAGATGTATAGATATCTAATGAACGATTATGGAGACGCCGCGCAGCATTAAACTTTGGAAGGCGGGGCGACCTTTTAGTTTTCAAATAAAAAGATTTTTCAGTCACCATGTTTTTTTTACCAATGGAATAGATTCGCGGGGTGTCAGCATGAAAATTTCAAACTTTGCATTTAAGTGACACCCTAAATTTATATATATATATATATAAAGTGTTATTAATATTTTTGTTTGAAATTAGCTTGAAAACAAATGAATAAAGGATTCCTCTTCTTGATTTCGCGGATTTTGGTTTATAAAAAATATAGGTGTATAGAAAGGACTGTCAAAAGTAAATAGACACAGTATACATTCTTAGGTGTTAGAATAAATGAAAGCGAATTATAGGTAAATTGAATATTATTCTTAGAGAATATGTTATTGGAATGACTTCTTTTGCTAAGCCAATTGTCTAGTGTATTTCTTTTATTGTTAATATTGGGTATGGTTTAAATAATTAGTTCTCTTGCTGAACAAAATTAAGGAGAAAGGCAATCTTGCCTTTAATAAATAATTAAAATAAATGGTGGTATCTGCCAACTCAACCTAATAAGGTATACCTGAACAATTAAAAAACACTATTTGGCAACTCATGTATATAAAATAAGTGGTGGTATCTAGCAACTCACCCTAATAAGGTATACCGGAACAATTAAAATAAATGGTGGTATCTGGTAACCCCCTCCATATATAAATAAGTGATATCTGGCAACTCATGACCCTCTATATAACCGCTGATTGGCCCCTGAATGTTCATAATGCGTCGGACTCCGGTGGAATAAAGAACTCTCTCTCTCCTTCTTAGGTTAAGGCTTAGGTTAGGTTTCCCTTCGGGGGTGAGGACATCCCAGCTTCTCCCCCAAAGACCTCCTCTTTCTCCTTTCTCTTCCTCTCTTAGGTTAAGACTACCCCTTTGGGGGAAGTCATTCTCCCTTCTCCCCCCGAAGCTCCCTCCCCTCTCCCCCTTGGCAGCATTGAGTTGTTGCATAACCCTACCCCCCTTTGCAGTATTGGTGTTGCATAAGTCTTGCAACATTGTCGTGCGCATCCCCCTTCATTTATGTGGTGCGCACCCTTTTTTCCGATTTGCACTTATTTCGTACGCGCGTGGTTCGTTTATTTCAGGATGACTCTGCCTATCCACTCGGATGGCCTTTCAATTTTATACGCATAGTTTCCCTCGGCTTACTTGAAGCCTACTTTGAATTTTCAAACTTTCAATGTTAATTTACCCTCATCTTACAAGAGAGGCCTATTGCAAGGTAGCATGAAAACGACACACTCCCTCTTATAAAGTTTATTTAATTTCACTCCAATTATGACATAAATTGAAAGAAATATACGGATACGCGATTACAAATTTTGTTTAAAAAATCAAATTCTTAATTTAAAGAAAATGTTTGCAAGGATTTAGTCTAAAAAAAGCATTTATACAGAGGTTTTTTTTTATTTGTGTGTAACTTTAAAAACAGCACTGAATTCAAATTTCGTAATCTAAGGAGAAGTTTACAAAAAGTTTACTTACAAAAATTTTGGAAATTTACTCTCAACAGTTCTGCGCGAGTTCCGCAGATTCTTCCAGGAAAAAAGTCCGTAAAATAAATTACCGTAGATTACTCTCACAATAACTGAATGGTCATGCATTAACTTCCCGGGTTTCCACGGGAACCAACTTCAACACAAGATATTGACTCTTCCCTGAGGAAACCTAATATGTCGCAAACTTAAAGTTTAACATTTAATTTGAACAAAATTCAATTAGAAGAAATTCCACAAAGTTTTTTTTTTCCGGTCGCTAACAATAAAGCTCTTACACACAAGTTCGCGTAAACAAAGGCAATTCAAATTTTAAGTACAACGTGAAACAATTTCAAATCAACTTAGAAATTTTCAAACATGTCACAGATTTTACGGAGTTATTCTTACAAGCCACTTTTAACTTTCGAAGACGGATCTACAACTTAGAAATTTTCAATCACGCCACAGAGCCTAAAGATTCATTCTTTACAAACCACTTTATCTTTACAGGACCGAACTACAACTAACTTAGAAATCTAAGTTACACCTTAAAATTTCAAGGACTCCGCCTTACAATATTCTGAATGACCTATCAAAAACATTTTCATTATATAGGTCGTCCCTACGAAACTTTCAGCCATACATAAGGAAAGGAGCTTTTTCTTTTCCTCACTGGGGTTATAAGAATGTTGTCCTTTGATTGGACATTGACATTCCCTTCCAAAACAAAGCTCCCCTTTTCCTTAAAATCAACTTAAAATAAAGTTCTTTCTCGAAGCCACTTGGTTTCTCAAATTTATGACCAACGTCATGGTCCAATTTAACAAGTGGATTTGAAGTCGGTTTTCCTAAAGTTTAACCACGAAGCGAAGAGAAAACAAACCATTTTACATCTGAACCCAGCCAGCTTGTTTTTCCTTCTCTTTGAAGCTAGGGCCGCTCCTCGACCCTACCATAAATTTTTACCGCGAGGCTGTCCTGGGTTATATTCTTATCGTGAGAACACAAAAATAAAAATCGAACGAACGTTAAACAATCTGAAACATTTTTATTTTTAACCCTGTAACAAGAAACCTATTGATATTCTTCAATAACCATACTCTAAACTACCTTGCTTTAGAGATTTAAACAACAAAATCTTAAAACTAAAATTTCTGCTCTTATTCTCGTAAGAGATTTCGGCACGCAAATTTGCCGTCACAACAACATTGATGTTGCATAACCCCACTCCCCTTCATTGCATAACCCCCCACCCCCTTCATTGCATAACTCCTACCCCCACTTTGTTGCATAACCCCTTTACAACATCTTGCAACATTGATCAATATTGCATTGCAACATTACAACATTCCTGCACTCTCCCACTTTGCGCCCATACTACTCCGCAGGCACCCCCAATTACTGAAGCCGAAGGTCCCAGCATCGCAAGTGTAGTTAAATGGGCCCATAGGGCCCACTTTGGTAAATTTTACTTTTAAGGCCCCACGGCAGAAAAAACTATCGACCCTAAAAGTAAGATTTATAGTACCAATAAACTTAACCTAACCTAACCTAAATAAACTTAACCTAACCAAACTAAACTTAATGCAGGATATGTGGTTGCTGTGCAGCCTTAAAAGTGAGATTTACCCCCACTTGGCTAGTTTTATAGAAACGTAGAAGGGTTAGGTTAATCTGTAGACTTTGGCTTTACTTCCATTACTACAAAGGTTGCTTCGCCTTGGTTTTCATATTTTATGATCAGAGAACAGAACTTAAATTAAGTGGAGCAGCTTCATCACCGAGGAGGATGAAAGCACATTCACTTTATAATTGGTCAATTGTTTGGATGAGACAAACTGACTGAGAAACAAAATCATTAATGAAAAACGTTTAAGGTGTTTGTATAGTTTTTGGTAAAACATTGGATAAGATAGATAACTTTAAAATAAAGCATAATACATACATTATATTAAAATTGATAATGCAGTTCGACTGTAATACAGTATACAGTATACAGTATATACGAGGTCAATCAATCAATCAGTCATGCGGCCGCTGTAACCCAGTGTTGGGCGAAAGCCTCTCCCATGAGTCTCCACGTTGTCTTGCATAGGTCCAGTTGCGATCACCACGGTGGCCAGACAGGTTGGTGAAGGGTTTTGCGGTACCTCGCTGACTGAAGTATTTGACCCAGTATTTTGGCCCAGCGTTAGGACTTCCGGAAACGAAGAAGCAGTCCGTCGCCAACCGCCTTCGGGTGTCATCCATCGACCCGCTGCCGTCGACTTCACCGTATCCTGGCACGGTGCAAGGTAGAGGTGTCAATCTCAGGGGTATATAAATATCTGGATACCCTATATATATATACGAGGTGAAACTAAGGCAATGCACAAATTTCGAAGCCGAGTCGTTGCTAACTCACTCGTAAATGAGAACGGACACGTCATCACTTATTTTTCATTTTCTGGGAAAGCAAAGAAAGTTATATTAAATCTTTGTGATTTTTTTTTTTACTTTGTTTTATACAATTTAAGAGAATGTTTTAGGAACTTCAAAATTCAAAAGATTTTCTGGATACGTCAGAAGTTTTATTTGAAACACTCCTTGAACAAAATAATATAATTGCTTTACGTATGTTATTTCTGACGTTTCCCTCATATACTTCAGGCATTTTCAAAGAATAAAATGAAAATTGTTAAATTATTATTTACAGATGAAACCTAAAATATACAATTTCTTATATATATATATATATATATATATATATATATATATATATATAAATATATATATAATGCAAACTCACAAGGAAAAAAAAAATGAGTCCAAGGCTTTTCGTGTATTCAAAAGTGCACCTCGTCAGGGAATGTACTTCTAAATACACGAAAGACCTTGGAATCATTTTTCTTTTTCCTTGTGGTTTGGCATCATTCATTCATTTCACGTGTTTAATTGTGAAATTCATCTCATATATATTTAAATTAAGGTAATAATTATAGTTAAAAATTAGTGTTAAATAAAAATTCATCTCTGTTGAATTAACTTTTATACGATTTCAATAAGAAGGCGAACGATTATGCTTTTCTTTTAATTTGCTTCAATAAATACAGCAACATTCGTATTTTACTTGGTGCAATCCCACAACGGTTCGACTTCGGTATAACTCATGTAAATTACACATGTCTAAATTAAGATTCATAACTTCTTTAATGTCAGGTACGTAGCAGCCGGCTAGGCCACATTTTAAGGCGTGAATTGTTCTTTTTGGAGTGGTATACAGGACATTTCACCACACTTTAACATATCTTATTTTAGCAAATAATCAGAATTTGCGATGAAACATTTGTAAGGGAAATGCCAGTAAGACATTTCCTGAAGGAGCGAGGAAGTGATTTCAAAGCAATTTAAAAAGTTATATATATATATATATATATATATATACACAAACTCAGAATGGTCCCCTCCCCTGAGAAACTTATATGTTAACACAGACCGTGCATGGAACAAGGAACTCTTCTGGGAAAATTAAATCCACTATTCGGACTATAGTGGATTTAATTTTCCCAGAAGAGTTCCTTGTTCCATGCACGATCTGTGTTTAACACACACACACATATATATATATATATATATATATATATATATATATAATACAGGGTGAGTCAAAAGTAGCGCCCGATTTCTGTTTTTTCGGCTGTCAGATAGATTCTTTCTGGAAGTCATGTTGTTAATAATTGTCTTGCAGATTATTAATTTTCTTAGTTAGATAAGTTAGATGGTTAGTTAGATGGTTAGATAAACATGTCATTCATTTATTTCTACCTTCTTGTACACTGTAATACAAATGGCAAACAAACAATCAACTGACAGAAATCGGGCGCTACTTTTGACTCACCCTGTATATATATGCACTCGGACCTCGCTAATTCAACAGTCGGTATTTTAGATATCGCGATAATTCGGCTATTTTTCCGTGTGTCGAAATATCAGGCAAATTTTACCAAATTTTCCGAAATTTGCCTGATATTTCGACAGGCAGAAAAATAACCGAATTACCGCGATATCCGAAATACCGAGTGTCGAATTAGTGAGGTCCGAGTGTGTAACTACGTGTAAGTTTAGAAAACTGCTTCTTTATTATTATTATTATTTCTGATGTTTATCTCCAGTATAATCTGGCATGAAATGCAGAGCGTAAAAGCATAATGTTAGGTTCAATAACATTTAGAATAAATTTAAGACATTATTAAAGCAGAAGTCTATATGTTTTATTATCATGGTTATATAACAACCCTAAATACATGTAAAGAAACGTTTCACGAAGAAAAGAAAATTTTAAAAATAACCCCAAATTACTAATTAGTGATGATGGGGGAGGATTTTTTAAATGTTTTTTTCCGTCGATTTTTTTCTCGCAACTGTACGTATCATTTTTCGCTATACGAACTGGTCATTACAGTATTGATTTAGAATCGAACATTTGTATTTTGTAAACTTTCCTTCTGAAAGCCTTTGTTTCAGATAAATTCATTTTATAGCTAAACAGCGGACTATATAATGACTTACAGCCGAGGAATCGTAACAGGTTTTTCACGCTGACAGTCTTAATTTAGGACTTCAGCACAAAAGCAACATTGGTTTTTTGATGAAATTTTTACTAGTGAATTGATTTTTCTTTTAATAAGTCTATCAAAATGTAAACATACACAATTATGAACTTTTGCAAACAGTTTTAACCTTTTAAATATAAATCTGCATCCAGCGTTATATATTTTGGAAATAATACTCGTAACGTATAGCCTACTTCTATAGAAATATTATCTAATAAATATCTATTACAAACTCTGTTACATCGAACAAAAATAATTTGGAATCACTATTATAATGCAGAGCTAAAAGAACGTAAGCTTATCTTTTAATGATATTTAAATCAAACTTATGCGTATGTTGAGATTTACCTCGCTAATAAGATTGCAATGTTACGCGAAGTTTAGATAAGGGTGGTCGCTTAATAAAGGTTTAACTCCTCATCCCGAAAGGCTGCAGCCCCACCGCCCTACTACTCGTATATCTACAGTTTGATAAACTGCCACTTGAAACGAGGAATTTCGGTTGGAAGCATAGACTTTATGGCTGCCTTCGAGTTAGATGAAAGACTCCATCTCCACTTGTAACAAGAGAGGTCCCAGTTTATTTACAGTGCAGTTTATCTTCACGAAGATTTGTAAGACTGATAATGAGAATTCTGTAACAAGCTTGTCAGTGTAAAAATGCTTTAGAAAAGAGCTTTAAATTTATAGTAGCCTAAACCGATAATTATCCTGAGTATCTAGATCATAACCCTTAAAATTACTTAAGAACTATTAAATCTAACGATGCTTTAAGTCTAGAAGGCTCTAAGTATATACAATTTACTTCACCAGCTACGATGAGCCCCGTGACACATTACAGGAGTGTTTGGGGACCTATTATGATGAAATCGCGTCCTTTTAATACCATTTCAAAGATGCAGACCGTGACAGACGGACAGCTAATCCTTGCAATGCTCGTTTCTAGTCCATTTTGTTATAAAATAGACAAGAATTTGGGCTCCAAAAGTGTCTTTATACAAAATAAATAGAGAACAAAGGTAACATCTGTGTCCCATATCCCACAAAGAAGTGGGGGTATCGTGGCCAGACCCTGGGTTAACTTAGCCCGAGTCAATTAAATGAGGGTGGCCAGCCCACCACTTTGTTGTGACGTAAGATACAGAAAAGACAACCGCCCAGCTCTAGGCAGCACTGGGGTTCGAACTCACGACTCAACGAAGTGATAGCAAAGCCGAGCGGCGCCCTAGCCGATCGAGACGCGAGACGTTCATAAACAGAGAACAACATATTTAAAAAAATAAAAAATAAAAACATAAATAGGCTTCCTTTTAACCAGAAGTTATTTATTTAAAACGATCTAATAACTAATAAACAAAACAAATGTTTATAATATATAAAAACTAATAAATATAATAACAGAAATTATAACTCTTTCATATTTCCTACGAGCTAATATAGTTAATACTGTATATACTTCTCGTTAATTAGTTTGGGGATGAACTGTAAGAGTGTCTTTTCAAAGTTTTATTAATCAGCAAGATGAATGTCCAACTTTTACGGCCGTTATAAATATTTCATTTAATTATATCAATTAAGGTCATATAACAAAGCCTCAAGACATTAATGAAGTAAAAGAAACAGAATTAATACGGATTAATTATAGAATAAAGAGTTCATAGCATTAATTAAGTGGTTTGCTGAGGGTAAAAATACAGCGTTTTCATTCATTCATTCATTCTTGACTGAATGAATTTGAATAATTTCTGTAAAGTTTACATTACGCATAAATCCAAATGATACAAAAGGAAGTAAAAATAAGGGAGAAACGATGTAAAATTAAAAATAAAGACACCAAGGAAACTCGGAGTGAGACTAAATAAATATAAGAGGGAAAGGATATGGAAGATAAGCGGAGGGAATTACATTATCTTCCTTCCCTCTGTGTGTGTGTGTGTGTGTGTGTGTGTGTGTGTGTGGTTAATGTCCTAAAATCCCTTCTAAAAACGTAAACGGAAAGGGAAGGAGAGGTAGCAAACAATGGTCCTAATTAATGGTGTGTTCCTCTCCTTCCGAATTAATCTCTCATCCACTATCTACTTCTCACACTTAATCCTGATGCTTAATTAGTATTCCTTTGTCACGCGTATTAAATGGAAGACCCATTATAAAGCAATGCTAAACCCATTAGAACACACACACAATCCGGCGGGATTACTTAACCCATTATTCACTGAGCGATTTTCGTCATCAGAAAATACATTCTCGCGGAAAGGAGTCACGGAATTTAGATTCTTATCTATTTAGTTATTTCCGCCGTATATCATAATGAAGACGAGGCACGATGTATTGCGGGCAAAGATGAGAGCTATTAATTATCGTAATGGCACTTCGCTTTGTTTATTAATACGCAGAGGGAGAATTTATTTCCTTACAAAGAACTGAAATGGCAAGGAGTCTATAATCGCTTATTATATAGAAAGGGAATAATTTTCTTTCTTAACCTCTCTCTCTTCTCTCTCTCTCTCTCTCTCTCTCTCTCTCTCTTTCTCTTTCTCTCTCTCTATCAATCTATCTATTGATGCGGTGCTAGTTTTCCTGAAAGCTCAGTCAGCTTACTGCATTGGAGTTCAAAAGTGCAACAATCCTTTAATTGAAGGACTCGCTGAGCGCTTCCAATTCTCAAAAATGGGGTCCAAAAATCGTGAGAAAAATTCCCTTCAAACCATTTTCCATTTCGCTTTTCACTCGAATCTAAAGTGATAGGATAAAAAGTCTATATTTGTTAACATTTTGTTTTTCAATTGAAGAAAACTTCAAGCCTTATTTTTACATTTCTTCCTTTTAGTGACAAATTTAATTTACGCCTTTTCTTTATTAATAATAATAATAATAATAATAATTATTATTATTATTATTATTATCATTATTATTATTATTATTAGTAGTAGTAGTAGTAGTAGTAGTAATAATAATGGAATTACTTTAATTTTTTATTTAAACCACCTTTTGGTGGTTTATTTCGCAAATTGACTTAAAATGAAGTTTCCGACCAATAGAAGAGTGAAGTACTATATATATATATATATATATATATATATATATACAGGCCCGGATTTAGCTATAGGCGAACTAGGCGATCGCCTAGGGCCTCGCGCCAAAGGGGGCCTCGCTCAAGCCGTTTTGCGCGTTCTGTTCAAGTGATATTAATGATTAGAACTCTATGAAGAACTTAAGTACTTTGCAGGTTTGTACCTGAGAAACAGATCTCGGAAATGCCCTTGTTTATATAGTGCAAAAACAACTAAGTGAGATATTTATCCTAATGTTTATGTTGCACTTCGAATAGTATTAACCATCCCAGTTACTGTTGCTTCGGCTGAAAGAAGTTTCTCGCGTCTCAAACTTATTAAAACATATTTGCGTTCCACATGTCTCAAGCGAGATTGCAATCATTAGCTATGTTATCAATAGAAAACGATATAACAAATTCATTAGATTATTCTCAATTAATTGAAGAGTTTAGCTCGAAGAAAAGTAGAAAGCATTGCTGTAATATTCAAGGAGCATCTGAACCAAATATTAAAGCATTAATATTTAGCCTGATAAGTCGATCGCTCACTATTATAAAAAATGAAATGTCAACATCTCTTATACATCACATATGAAAAACGTTTGTATACTATGGAAAATCATTACCTATAATATTATATAAATCTTAGAAATCATTGTCTTATATTTTCGATACAAATCTTGATTCATATTATTATTTATACTTATTTGTATGGTTTATTTATATTTCTTATACAATTTCCATGCGTCATTATTTTGGTTTGGTTTAATTTTTAAGTGCTGGCATAGTTCTGTCTATGCGGATTCTAATATTGCTGGTATAGTACCGATAATTAAGTCCATATTTTCATATATATATAGGCCTAGGGCCTCGCAATTTCTAGATCTGCCTAGGGCAGGGTTGGGCAACCTTTTTAAGTGAGCGTGCCAAAATCGTCAAATCTTTGATGCAAAATTTTCTCACGTGCCAACCGAAATTTTGGGGAACATATTATTATTTTGGTGCCTTTTAAGTATTGGGAGAACCTTTTCAAATAATAAAAATTACACTGGAGCGGTAAAATCAAAGAATATTGTAAGAGTGATTATTGTAAGTCTGTAAGATTGAATAAATGTAAAATTTAGTGACGGAATTTTTACTTGAAGGTCGTTCTACCCTGTTGATAGCGTGGATATTTTTTATTAGCCTTTAAGTGTAATTATAGCTGCCATATACAGCCACACAATTTAAAAACGCAATTTTTAACATCAGCAAAAGAGTAAACAATAATTCTGATTTTTGTTTTGTTTTTTATATATCAGATCAATCAGCCATAAGTTTTTTCAAGTTTTCCCAATACATTACAGTGCCCAATCTCATAATCGTTTTACTTGACTAAAGCACAATGAAAGAAAATAAAATTAAAGATATTCTTTTATTGATTCTTAATCCCTTATGAATAATACATAAAAATTACAGAGAAAATAAAATGTTATTTTACCTACATAATATATTAAACAGAAGTTAATCTTTACCATTTTTTAGCAGAAAACATGAAGTTAAAATATAAAACTCAGCGAAGAATTTGGATATTTATTTATTTAATTTTTTTTAAGGTGAGCCCGGGGAATCGCGTGCCGGAAAAAAGTCGTTGGAGTGCCACGTTTGGCACGCGTGCCAAGGGTTCCCCACCCCTGGCCTAGGGCCTCGCAACTTCTAGATCCGGCCCTATATATATATATTATATATATATATATATATATATATATATGTGTGTGTGTGTGTGTGTGTGTGTGTGTGTATATACAGTGTTGTGACAATTATTTTTTGTAACTAATTACAGTTGCTAGTTACTGTCTCAAAAAAGTAACTAGTTATTAGTTACTAGTTGCTGTATCGAAAAAGTAACTAGTTATGAGTTACTTCAAAAGTTACTTTCGACATTTTTCCTGGTTTTACGAGCATCTGACCCTGATAAAAGTACTTTCTTGACAAGCGATACTTGCCAAGAATGTTCATTTACTTCATATTGACTGTGATTTAATAAATGAAGAACAAGATTTTATCATAGTAGCATTCAAGAGCGTAACTAGCTTTCAAAAGTTGGGGGGGACAACTATAATGATGAAAAATCGTGCGATGAATTTCTGTGCTGCTATCCTGTAGGTAATGTGTTTGCGACCAAAATGATGCTCTTAAAATACTACGATCTAGAGAATGATCTATATTTATAATAGTAATAGGAAAATCAAAGAAGCATTTTCACAACTACCTTATGTATATCAAGTATGTACTTAACATTAAAGGAAACTTAGATCAAAAGTTGCGGGAGGGGGGGGGGGGGATAAAACCTACGTATATTATCCCCCTCAGTTCAAAAGTTGGGGGGGACATGTCTCCCCCCGTCTCCCCCCGTTAGTTACGCCCCTGGTAGCATTAGATATATGATGTCAATAAACTTGCACTGTGCACAATATGTACAGTTGCCCGCACATATAATGTTCCTCGCCTCACAGGCGACTCCATACATGTGGCAACGCCGCAGTGATAGTCAAGGTACCCCAACTGGAGGATGGTGGGGTGGAGGGGGGACAACCGAGTCCAACAACATATAACACAGACATATACTCGTATATCTAAAGGACAATTGAATGTACATTCACTGACATACAGGTAAGTATATTGTAATGTCTGTGTTCATAAAGATAAAAAATTAAGATGATCGTATACAGCGTTGAACTCCATGTAGTTTACTAGTCTTATACAGTAATAAGGTTCCATTATGATTACTGCAAGTCTATATGAACAGCTACCACAATGCAACTTTTTATATACTAGTGAATTTGAACCAAATAGACATTACACAACGAATTACAATTACATTAAAATAGTTTATAATATTTAGAGATTAGCTAGTCAAGAAAATGTAAATTTATGGACAACTTAATTTATTATGCTTTGCCATTTTTGTGAATGTGAAATATTTTTATATAATTACACTTTGAAATGACTATAAATTATCATACTGTTTTTTTGTGTTCAATTTTTTGTAAATATAGATTTTGTTTTGTAACGAAAATTTTAAAATTTCAAATAATCACTAAGAGAATCAGCTAAATTTGGCCGATGCCAATGCCTCAAAAATGGTCAATTCTGCCGATGAATCAGTACACCACTAGTTTTTATTGATGTTACTAATTTTGAGGGCCAGGTTCTTTACTGGTAAATATACTATTCAATTTGATGTATATAACATGTTTTATAGATTTAATGACTCACACATGTTGTTTATACCCTCATGTAATCGCAAGTTTCTTTAAAAATATCATCTTATTTGTTAAACTTTAATACAAAAAATTTCTCATCTTCTAATTTTTTTTACAGATAAGATAGTATGATATAATGGCTCCAAATAAAGAAATTTCTTACAAGAATAGGTTGAAAATTATTGTTCTCCATAAAGAAAGCAACACTCAAAGACAAATAGCTGCTAAAGCTGAAGTATCATTGTCTACCACTCACAAACTGGGGATGTGAAAGGCAAAACAGGTTGAAGATGGAAACGAAAAACATCTAAAAAGGATGATGAGAATATGATAATGATAAGCAAGCGTAATAGAAAGAAGACTGGTAGGTGGGAAAGGGGAATGAGGGAGTGTGGAGGTTGGTTGTGTAATGTCTATTTTTGGTTCAAATTCACTAGTACAGTATATAAAAAGTTGCATTGTGGTAGTTGTTCATATAGACTTGCAGTAATCATAATGGAACCTTATCTATACTAATAACTGTGACGGTCGAACTGCCTGCGAACTTTGTTTCTTTGTTTCTTATGGCCGGCCAAACCACTAACCAGATTTGGATGAGACTTGGGAAATAGAAGTAACTGAGGCAGGGGAAGAACATAGGCTATGTGGCGTCGGCCTCCGAGGTTATCTGAGGTCGCTGGAGACCTCTGTATTCCGGATTGGTTGAAAGATAGTGACATCATAGACACGTCATAAAAAATAGTGACAAAATGGGCGGAGCTCTAGCATATATATATATGATACGTTAAAGATTTGTATATTGAAGTTTTAAAATTAGACTTACATAGGCTAAACTAAAAGTAAAATGAAAATACGTTTCAGTCTGTTGCTTGTTCTTTTCAATTCTGAACTGAAACGGGATTAAAAAGACTGCTGAAGATCTTTTTCTTTTCATTTCAGTTTTATTTTAATCTATTTATGCGGGGGGGAGGGGTATTATTATTATTATTATTATATTTTAGGAATTTGCAGTACAGTCAATATATACGGGTTGGTATTTCGTTAATAGAATATTTTATTAACAAGGGTTTTTGTGTTACATTTGGTTAGTTTAAGTTATTAGATTAGGCGAGGTTATGAGATTGAATTATTAGTGTCGATGAAATTCCGCGTGGATCAAAAGTGTATAGGTTCAATTCATGGCCACTGTAAAAGAACTATAAATAACCTATAGTGATTGCCTGTTGAACGAGCAATCCAAAATTTCCAAACGTAGACAACGTAGACTTAGACAACTTACAAAAGACCTACGTTTTTTCGTTATAACTATATTTGTATGTCTCCAAGAGAGTTTGTTTACACATAATTATAGTAATCTACCGTGACCCCATCTTTCGGCATAGATCACCTTATAAAGAGTACGGTACTCACTTTAGATTTTCTTTTCATTTGGTCCACAACCGAAATTAATTGGAGTTGTACTTGTCCATACTATAGTCCATACTATATTTGATTTCAAATTTTTAAAATAAAGAAAAGCCTGTAACCTCACCTGTTACTCCTGTGACAGCTGATCCGCAAGCTCAGAATGAAGAGAGATGTATGACGAAAGGAAACAACTGGAGTACATGCCACTCTATTAGGCATAGTAAATCTAAGTATAGGTTCATCTAATGAACATCGATGAGTCACTGTGTCGCAACTTTCCATGGCATTCTTCATTTGGGTCGCGAGCAAAACTGAGAACCACTGATATAGATCGATAGATGTTAAAAAGAGACATGAGAAGAAAACCAATAACTTTTTATAAGTACTTTCGGAGTTTGGTCATACGTTTCAGCTAAAACGCAGAACCAACCTGCTAATGAGTGTGCATTAAATTGTACATTTGGAATGCTATAAAATGGCAGATAGAACATATAATGAAACTTGCAATAGGGTTTAGAGTGATTTTACTATCAGTTCACGATTAAGGATGAGTTTTGTTCTGTTCCTTGTTTCTGTTAAAATCATATTCAAATAATTATCGAGCCTATAGCTGCATTGTCGTAGCAATTGCTAAAATAATGCAACAAGCCTCGAGAATGTTTCTCTGACAATAACTTTATAACGTTCATTAGAAACCCATTCAATTATGTATTCTTTCTGACTTTATGCACAACTGTGTTGTTTATCCGAGACCTATACCCATTTGGCCAAAGGGAGATTATATCAGCACTTTAAAAATTAACAACCTAACATAATCTAAATAAGCCTATGCTTATACTAGACTGTGTACTAGGTGGTCACCAACTCGACCCAAGGCGGAGGCGAAGATAGTCGAACTCGGAACCTTCTCATTCCGAGTCTAATCGTTATCTAGGGCAGTCAAAAGTTGACCGAAAAAATTAAGAAAGTTGACCTTACGAATTGAAAAAATTGACTTATAAAGTTGCCTTTACTTTCAATAATAAAAACGATACTTTAATTACTTATTCTTGCTCTTCTACATCAGTTGACCGATTGTGGTAAATTATGAAGTATTTGCCGACATTTTCTGGCAAAAAATTGCGATCCTTACTTAATAATTTATTAAGCATTTTGGTCTACACCACGCTGGTGCTTTTGGGTAGAGCGATGTTTATCCACAAAAAAGGATTTGTCATGCTTGACCACAACACAACAAATCTGACAGTATAGCTCATTTTTTCCTGAACAAATGAATTCATTAGGATATTTTGCAATTATAGTGCGCACTTTAGCAATAGAACTAACTGCAACTTTTGGCATTTTAAATATCTGAAATCAAAAGAAATCGAAATCAGTGAAATCAGAAATCAGAAAAAATCACAAATCAAAAATGGTAACCAGTAACCACAATACATACAACACAACCACATCCAAAACCAGAACGGACATAACTGAATAAGACAAATACGAGCAGCGAAGTTGCCAGTTAACCAAAAAGATGCCAATTTTTAGTTATTTTAATTATTTATTCAAAAAAATTGACTTTATTTACCTCATTGCTATTTTTTGACCTAACAGGTAAAAGTTGACTTTTGGTTGACCTATTAACTTTGGTAATATACCCCCTACAGGTGTTTTTATTGCATTTTCAGTCGTTTCAGCGAAAAGTGCCCCATAGGAAACAATTTGACTTTATTGACTTTTGACCGCCCTACTTATAACCAACCACCGGACGGGAACTTTTATCACATTTTATTGTTTTTATAAATATATCTTTATTTGGGTAAATTTTTTTCCGCTTAACGATTATATTTTTAATAAATTAATTATGAAACTTTCGGTTCCACCATTTTGTTGTAAAAAAAAGGAAGGAAAGCTCATTCGTTCAGTCTTCCTTCTTTTTCTTTTCTTTGATATATTATTCGACCGCAATTATATTATTTAAAAAGAATATTTCACAACCATTTTTACTTTGAGTTTCTCCGCCCACATAACTTCCATCTTTCGCGCCGTCATCAAAAGTGAAGTTTATGTTCGACGTTCATTTTCTATATTTAGTGTGTACAGTTTCTATTTCCATAAAAATGCCCTTCAAATAATAAAGAGGCGATACGAATGAGGAAGATAAATTAATGCCTCACGAAACATGTATATATTACTTCGTACACACACACACACAGACTTTATATACATCACAACCTTTCGACAGAATCGTGTGAAACTGTAGTTTAACAGTGATCCAATATATATATATATATATATGAAAATTATTTCACGAAAGTAACACGTGAAAAATATTTATGATGAATAAAACCACGAAGGAAAGGAAACAAAAAAAGGTGCTCAAGCGCTTTCGTCTAATGACATCCTCAGGAACACTGAGTGTTCCTGAGGATGTCATTAGACGAAAGCGCTTGAGCACCTTTTGTGTTTCCTTTCCTTCGTGGTTTTATTCATCATATATATATATACAGGGCGTCCCAAAAAAATGTGTATACACACTTTAACAGCTGATAGCTCAATTGATGTTCCTTTCTTTCCAAGTTAAACCCATTAGAATTAATAATGGCAGTCAGACTAAGCTTTGAACAAAGGAAATTCATTCTAAAATGCTACTGGAAGTGTGAAAACGCAGTTGAAGTGCAAAGACAGTTTAGGAGGGAGTTTCAAACAGATCCACCAACGCGACTTACCATCACTCGAATTAGAGATAAGTTTGAAGCCGATGGAACTGTTCAGAATGTCCACAAGAAGCGTTCCGGAAGACCACGGACATCGACAAGCCCCACAAAGCAAGAAAGAGTACTGGAAACGTATCACCAAAGTCCAAGAAAATCTGTGCGGCAAGCGAGTCGTGAGGTAGGAATTTCAGAATCGTCTGTCCAACGCATTTGAAGCGCTGTCAATGGAAAAGTTACATTCCAAGATTAGTCCATGCTATTAATGAAGATGATCCGGACCGAAGAGTGGAGTATTGCGAGTGGTACTTGGCACGATGTGGATGTGGATTGGACGAAGGGGTTTCGTAGAATACCCTCCGCGTTCACCAGACCTCACACCACTAGACTTTTTATGGGGATACTTAAAAGACAAAGTCTACGCTATAAAACCTGCAACAGTCGCTGAATTGAGAGCAGCCATTGAACGAGAATGCACACAAATACCAAACGAAATGTTTCGTGATGTTTGCGATTCCATTGCTTCGCGTTATCAGCAGTGCCTGGACCAGAACGGACGTCAGTTTGAAAACAGGCGTTGACAAAACAATTAAATAATGTCTGTAGATTCTATTACATTTTGAAAATGAAATGTATTTTAATAAACACTGCCTTTAGAATTATTTAAAGTGTGTATACATTTTTTTGGGACGCCCTATATATATATATATATATATATATATATATATATATATATATATATACCGTATGTTAACCCCTCCGTCTATGGCCTGGGTTGGTTCGAAGTCGACGGGGGTTCTAGTTAGGTGGCAGCAACGGATGTATTATTTGCAGTAGTTTTCTTTTATATTACTCTCCGAGTTCTTCTATAGTGGCTCGGAGGATTCAGGGAGGCTTACTAAATTCTCTGAAGATTCCGGACTCTTCTTATAGCGTATCCGTAAAGTTTAATGACTAAGTTCTTCTGAAGAGAGCAAGGCTCGAAGGATAAGATAAAGACTATCTTTTACTGTAATTTACTGCTAAAATGTACAGGTAGTGCTCAGCCTCTGAATTAGCTTCTGAATAATTTATGGAAGATTTTACTTGGGTTTATATACCCCTAAACTGCTAACATCATTATTATTAAATGTTGAAAAGGCTGCATTATTTTGCTCAATATTTGAAAATAAAGTAAATCTTTTAGCTGTGGTAAGGTTTAAACGAATAAACAAGATATTTGAAGATGAAGCCATATTTTTATCTTAAATCGTGTATTTTCAGATCTGATGCTATCATGATCTACCAAGTTAACTAAAAGTGGAAATTGAACTATGCATCTTTACACTAAAATATGCATACGAGTAAAAATTAAAGGTTTAAGATTTACAATTAAATGCTTAGGCAAGACGTGACTTCATCTTTTATACGAAGAGAGAATGTACACAAAATATGAACATTGCAAAGCTTAAGCAGGACATTATTAAGCAAAATCTAAAAAAAGTGATTAAGAGATTTTAAAAAGACAAGTCACCAATTATTTGGCAAAGTAAAAAGCAAATCAAAAATTTTATCCAAACTCGCGTTGGGCGATTTTGGTCCTTATGTAAAAATGAATACACACACGTACATACATGTGATTAAATTATAGGCATTATATAAAGTTAAATATATACGAATACACTGCGTTCGCACTTATTAAGCAGATTAGATTTTCTCCAATGTTTTCAAATGTTTTTCCCCGATTTCAATGAAATTTGTAGCAAATAATCACTATATATAGCAGCATTGATGGTATTCATTTCGATAAAATATTTTGATAATTAAAATAATTATCTCATTTTATTGAAAAATATGTAAAATATTGTGTTCCGAATTATTAAGCAAGTATTCTATTTATGGATCTAAATGGTGAAAATGGGTAAGAAGAGGGATTTAACATAAACTGAGAAAAGAAAATAGTCAAGTTACTCGCTGAAAATATAAAATCTATTGAAATTGCGAAGCAGTTTGGCAGAGCTTATCGAACTGTAAACAATTTGTAGCGGAGGGTACCAAACTGAGGCAGCGAAGTGATAAAGGAGCTATAAGAAAAGTGATAAGGCGGCAGATATCTGTAATCAAGCGCAAACTGCAAAGCATCCATTGTCCTCAAGTAAAGAGGTTTTTGAGCAGGCTGGCATACATAATGTACCAAGAACATCTCGATGTGGAATCCTCCAAACAATTGGCAAGACGTGTAAACCTACGATTCAGTCACCATTAACACTCAGGTACAACAAGCAGCGTGTTGAATGGGCGTGTCAGTACGTGAAAACAGATTTTAATACTGTATTGTTCACCGATGAATGAAAAGCAACCTTGAGGGACTTAATGTTTGATCAAGAAGATGGATTGCTGAGAGCCAATTTCTACCATCGAGATTAAGACGCCAACAAGGTGGAGGTAGTGTCATGTTTTGGGCAGGATTGATAGGCAATGAAGTAGCTGTCCCATACAGAGTGCCTGACCAACCATCAGATCCCTCAAGGGTTGCTCTATCGTTCTCTCTCTCTCTCTCTCTCTCTCTCTCTCTCTCTCTCTCTCTCTCTATATATATATATATATAATATATATATATATATATATATAGAGAGAGAGAGAGAGAGAGAGAGAGAGAGAGAGAGAGAGAGAGAGAGAGAGTGTCCCAAATGAATATACTAGATAGAGCCAAATGTTATCTATTTATTAATTCAGATAGCAGCAAATTCCAAATAACATATTCTGAAGGGTTATAATTTTTATTTAATTCAGTTAATAAACTTCTCCATGTCTTACATCATTAGTTTTAATTAATCTTATTTTGCGTCCAAATTCTAAAAACACATTTTCCTTGACTGCTTCAAGGATGAAAGTAGTATGAGCGCAAAATGGACGAGTGCAAGAATGTTGCAGAGATAATGTTAAATGTTGCAAAGGGGGCAGTGGTATGTTGCAAAGGGGGTATGCAATGAAGGGGAGGGGAATGTTGCAGGTGCAACAAGGGGTCATGAAACTTGAAGGCGGCGTTATCCCCCAAGAGAAAGACAGGAGAAGGAGAGAAAGGAAGAGAGGTGTTCACCTGGCTGGAGCCAAGTGCATATTAACACTTCAGTCGACCCGCCGCTGTTTTATTAGTTGTAAACCAGCCAATTGGCTTTATCCGCCAGTTGGCTTAGAAGGCGTAAATGGCTTGTACAGGTTGAGTTACCAGGTTGTGCTATTTTTTTAATTAAAGCCTATATTAGTGACTGTTGGCTTAGAAGGTGTAAATGGCTTGTTCAGGTTGAGTTGCCAGATTGTGCCATTTATTTAATTAATTCTTAACAGTTGGCTTAGAAATCCGTCAGTAGGTTTAGAAGGCATAACCAGCCATTTGGTATAATTGTTTACAACCAAAAGAATTAAATGAAACATTACATCATTCTGTTTATTAAATATTGTAAATATATAGAAAATAAGTATACATTCGAATGATAAAAAAAATTAAAAATAATAGTATAAGAAATATGAACGAGGAATGTACATATAATAAAAAAATATAACCGTCAATATAACAGTACAGGAGAAATATATATATATATATATATATAATATATATATATATATATATACACACACGCAATTATATTATGAAAATATATAGGAAATAAATACACATTGGAATGATCAAAAACAAAATAAAAAAATAAAAATAAGAAATACAAAACGTATAACCATCAATAGCAGTACAGGAGAAATATATATATATATATATATATATATATATATATATATATATATATATTATGGAAATATATTGAAAATAAATACATACACTTTAGCTTCTACCGCACAAAATAAAAAAAAGAAATACAAAACGTATAACGATCAGTACATCAGTACAGGAGAAATAATATATATATATATATATATATATATATATATATATATATATAATTATATTATGGAAATATATTGAAAATAAATACATACACTTCAGCTTCTACCGCACAAAATTAAAAATAAGAAATATAAAACGCATAGCTATCAATATAACAGTACAGGAGAAATATATACACACACACATTTATGTTAAATATATTGAAAATAAATACATTTCACTTTGTTTTACTGCGCAATACACTAAACTCACACGTAATCGAGTCTACAATTACATCGTTATTGCTGTGCATTACGCAGTATACACGGTTTAATAATATTTCACCGCTTAAGGTATAGGGAAACCTATACTCGATATGAAGGGCCTTCATATCGTTCAATACTATTTTTGTTCCCACTTTACATCCGGTTGGCAAGTTATCTTTAAATACGGCTAGAATACGATCAAAAGCACGCACAAAGAGTTCATCGTTAGCCACAACGTCAAATACAAGTTTATAAACACGCCTTTCCAATCGAGGGTTTATTTCTAAGGACCCGAGCTTTTCAATCGTGAACTCTTCTTCACACTGCATAGCGACAGTTGAAATAATCTTCTAAATCGTTACGACAGCTGCTCGTTATATAAAGAAATAGTTCTTCAGGGTGAACGGTGTAGGTGAGCTCAGCCCTGTATCGATCAAGTGCTTTGTACCAAAGTTCATGATATTTCAAGGAGTCTAAACTTTTTAAATAACCCTCCAGCTCTAGACCATTCTCACTTCTTCAGTCCTACACTCGGTAAACCCATCGAGCAGAGCGGTGTATGCGTATTCAAGAACCGTATCAAAATAAAGCATATCCATAACACGCACGTCTAATATAGGCTTCAGCTTGCGGAATCCGACGATTTCAAACATTCAAGGCTGAAACGGTTTCGCGTAGGGACAAGAGCGTTATTATCAGAAGCATTCTTCCACATCAGCCGTATAGTATATCAATGCATGGCCGATCGTTATTTGTACACAACGTACATACAACGGCATATGAGGGGGTGTCACTAATCTGCTCTCTTCTTGTACCTACACCTGTAGGAATTTTATAACGATCTTCACTCCACCTCTCAACTATCACGAAGATTCTATTCATCTCCTCGACACCTAAATAAACAACAGTCCATTTGTTTGTCAACAATCCGTTTCCAGGACATAGTTAACGACACCGGATTTACGCCTGAACACGCGCAACGTCTTTGTCACGGACACATCGTACACGGCGTTGAGAATGCTGCTCAAAGGAAGTTCCATCATATTCGAGGAGCGCACGTCCACTCGGTTCAAGTTCTGAGATAACTATGAGCCACATGCAACGCGTCGGCTCGACGGGAGGAGTGAGTCACACCATAAGCTAATGAAACGTGTACGGAGCTGTTCCAACATGAATACATGAATCGTTGTATCACATTATATTGGGCAGGTGTTTTGAGAAATTTTCCATCTGCGACACACGAAGTAATATCGGTTTTAATGTTTTATCACTCCCACTTTCCCGAATACGCACCAGGCACCACACGTTCATTTCCACAAACTAAACATCTTCACATTCTGGCGCACTATTTGAGAGGAACATATGCCCATATTTTTCCTTTTTGTTTAACAAGCGATACTCGTCTCTAAAGTCTGTTAAAAACTCACACAGGGCATTAGCCACAACCTCACTACAAACTTCGTCATGATATATATATTAATAAAGTGATAAAACTAAAGATTCTCCATGCTGACAAGATTTACATTCTCCGTCGCAGGGCACGAGTACTCAGTATGAAGTAACATGATATAATATCGCTTGTCACACCACTCATCAACAAGACTCACTATCCATAACCGTTGCTTCACTTCTGCTCGTTTTGTTTCTTTTACTTCACGGTATATGTAAGCTTTTATAAAGTTTAGTCCTACAACATAGTTCAATACATCACTTGTCCCACGAAATCCTACAATGCTCTTACCAGAATAGCCATAGAGTATTTGTACATCTTGCTCCTTCGCACGATTCAATGTAGCCTTAAAAGCATCAAAGAAGGGTGGAATAGGGAGTTTTTCAGTATCCACCACATCTTGCACTTTGCAGAATACCATTTCATAAACGTTGAACACGCAATATTAAAGGTAGCCATTACTATTTTCTGTCTACGCGGGAGAATACACGTATGATGTCCAGGGCTTACTGCGATCAACTGAGCACGCAGGGGAGCCTAGGTAGTAACATGACTCACGTTGCTGGTCTTAGAGTGGGCGGAGCTGAGAACTTTCTCCTACGTACACACACACACACACACACACACACACACGCACACACACACACACACAAGGAGAAATTGAAACGCTAACTGAAACACGATTTATTTAATAAACGAAATATTCAAGGTGTATATATATATATTTACAAATACGTGTAATAAATAAGTTAGTAATAGACACATCAAAGAATATATTCAAGGTGTGTATATATATATATAATATATATATATATATATATATATATATTTACAAATACGTGTAATAAATAAGTTAACAATAGACACATCAAAGATTATATTCAAGTTATATATATTTACAAATACGTGTAATAAGTTAACAATAGACACATCAAAGATTATGGTATCCAAAGGGTACGGTATCATAGGTACCAGGTAATTGGTAACGTTTCCTATAGGTGTTACGGCACACCTTTATACTCCTAAGTTCCTTCACGCCCCCCAGCTTCTGCGCCCGAAAATTGTGGGTGCCTACAGTTAGTTGGGCCAGCCGTTCGCCCTCATCATCATCCAAACACACTAGATCCCTCAACGATTCAAAGTTAACGACCCGCCGATTCGCATGGTTGAGCGTGATTCCCTTTGCCTTCACGATATATTTCATATCCTCCCCCACCCTCACCCGTACCCTATAAGTTTTTGGTCCTGTTGCGACAAAAGAGTCGGCGTATGCGGTGTCTCCATACTCATCCTTGATCTCATCATTCAACTCACCGAGGAATTCACCAATAGGAGGCATGTATTCACACTCCATCTCTGTGAATATCACACTATCTGTATTGGCGTACAATACCCTCCGCCCAAGAGAATGCAATAAGCCCCAAAGTTTGATGCGTGCGTAGACCGTTGTGAAGCTGGCTACAGGTATGTTTGTAACCCGTGAGGTGCCTGTGGCCAATTCGGTATTGTTGTACTTTATTATGTAAGTATTACGTACATTTATGATCTCCATGACCTCTTTATCAGGAGCATTGGCATAATCCCAGGCTTCACTATACCTTTGTGCCAAATGAACGTTCCCTTTGCCGGTATTCTGTGCAAATTTTCCCCAAAGACTGTTTAGACACAACTTTGCACTAAAGCGCTTCCCAGGGTTCTTTACAATTTTGGAACGGTCAAGCTGTATACCTTCAAGGTCACGGTAACGCTGAATATAGGCCGACTTTTCATCTTCGGTATCAACTCCTCGCGGATACCCTGCTGCTTCGACCTAATCTTTCAAAAAAGCGTTTATATATGGCGTGAAAAGGTTGGGTAGCTTCTGAAACCTCCACACCTCATGTATCTTCAATATGCTGTAGCCATGGCGAACAGCTAGATCCAGCTCTGGACTTGTATATATACCTCTAATCTTACGCTGGTGAGTTGTATGGTCACAATCACCATTGTTCTCTTCTGCGCACTTTACGCACAAGGGAAACATGAGCTTGTGATCGATAACGGCGGGTAAGATCGGCATCCATAAATCGCGAGGGGGTAGTACGTCTACGAAAGAAAGGCCGAAATAGTACCCGTTCAAATTTCTTGAGAACTCGTTGATGGTGGGTAGGTCAGGCCCCACCAGTTTCTCAGGCGCACCTACGGGGTACGGATTGTTCTTCATCACGTAGAGGTATAAAGAACAGAAGTCATAGTAATGGAGTTTGACACCCTCCGTAGGCGGAAAATATAGTTTGAAGGGATTTGTACGCCCTCCGAACAAGCTATCACCGCATTTGAGAGGATCCAGCACCATTGAACGCTTGATCGTGTTTATTTCTTCAAGGACCTGTCCGTCTGTCTCCATCCGTGCATCATACTCATGTTCCTAGAAGACTTTGTGAGTGAACTGGGATCTTATAAGTTGATCGCGGGTGCCGGTCCACGCAAGACAGTCGGCAGGAGATCTACTGGATATCTCCTGCGATTCCACACTCGGGACGGGGGCATCCGTGCCACCAGCAACCGTTGAAAGAGTACAGTCTTCTCACCAGTGGCACGGTTTTCGCTTAGACCATCAACCCAAAAAACACGACCATTAACCTTAATGGGTACTTCCCCCGTGTTGCGGCCATGCTTTATGTATACGCCTGTCTTCTGCTGTATGTGTATCAGCCAGTAAATAGCCTTGTGCCCATAACTACGGGGATTGTTTATGTGAATAACGGCTAAAGTGTCTTAGGCATGAAGTTATTCTTGAACACCGTAAAGCATAATGAGGCGATCGTGGTTGCGACTTGCAACGGATAGCATTTGAAATGGCCTATGTACATCCTTCTAAAGGCCTGGAAACATACTCTAAGCACGCGCACATCATTCACGCAATAACGCTCATATTCATCAGCTATATTATAGGAATAGATTCATTAAAACTGCTGTAGTATCGGTCAAAATCTTCACATTCATCTGCACTCATACATTCACAGTTAAAGTAATGTTTGGGTGGAGGTAGTCCTACGTAATTTGAAGTTTCGCTAGTGAGGAATGTGTAAGGGAAATATGCTTTTGAAACTTCAGTGAATTAATAAAAATCTATCATCGACTGCCCCGAGCAATGCAGCAGATGTTTACTAAAAATATCGACTCCGACTTTTTAAAGTGCATTTGTGAAATCTGTCTTAACGTTATAAATTGCAATGTATCAATGAATCCCTCTCAGAAGGCTCGCCTCCGCCGTTACAAGAACATAATACGTGCACTCGCTCGTAAAAGTCAAACTGTAGGGAAGAAAAAACGAATTATTGTACAAAGAGGAGGGTCATTCCTACCAATCTTATTTTCAGTTTTGGGTCCTTTACTGACTAGATTAATATAATGAAGAAAGTGGTAGTGATTCCACACGAGGTGTATGCTTCATTGCAAAGTTCAAAGAATCCAGACACGGATCTAGATCCCCGTAAAAGCAGGCTTAAAAGAATGGAAAGCGAATTACCAGCCCTATTAAACAGTGAAAAAACACCTGATGAGAAAAGAATCTTATACCAAGGAACTCTGCAGAAATTTCTTCCACAAGTACGAAAATTATAAGAACCCGACAAAGATTCCCGTGGTTATTAGGCACAGCACGGGGAACGAAGGACATGGCATAGGACCTGTCCGACGATAGAGCTGACCAACCAAAGATTAATGGGTCGGCCACACAACATATCGAGCATGTATTAAAAAGCACCCTCCCACATACATTGAGGAATAAAGGTTTAAGTCTTTATAATCTATTGAATGAGGACCCCGCCATACAATGGACCGATACAGGTGAGATCATTGTGGAAGGAGCAAAGGTACAGGGATCGAATATCGTAGACATCGTCCATGATCTGGTGAGAAAGTGGGATAGGCCCTCACCATCAGGATGGAAGCATATTAAAGCAAGACTACAACAAATAAATGTCCCCAAAACAATGATAGGAAATCTGAACAGGAAAAGACTTGGAACATGCGTCGCACGTGACACAATTGAAGACGCCATCACCCCCGGCGGTAACATCTTTGAAGAGGAGAAAGAAGAGGTTAAACAACGGTCAACCCTACCCACGTGCCTCTAAAATACGCAAATGGCTAACATATTAAGAAGACGTTATTATGACATTTCTAACCCAGCCTCCTACGGAGGCGTAGATAGACTGTACAGAAGTGTTTACGGAGTAGGAAAAAAAGATGTTGAGAGATTTTTGCGGGAGCAGGACGCTTATACACTTCATAAGCCTGTGAGAAAAAGGTTTAAAACAGCCAAGACAACAGCTGCTTCGATTGACTCTATTTGGCAAGCAGATTTAACAGACATGCAAAGATATTCTGTGTATAACGATGGTTACCTACATTCTATTCATAATAGATGTATTCTCTAGATATCTGTGGCTAATTCCTCTGAAAAAAATCACCTGAAACAGTTGCTAAAGCCACCAAAACGCTGATGTTAAAGAAAACAGGGTTCCTGGCTATTTTTGTACGGATATGGGGAAGGAATTTATAGGCCGTGCTTTTCAGAACATGTTGACAGAGTTTAATATCAGCTATTACACTACCAATTCTATACATAAGGCTTCTTTAGCTGAAAGAGTTCAACGTACCATAAAGGAACGCATGCACCGCTATTTTACACATAAAAACACACAGATTTCTAGACATTCTGGAATCATTGGCCTCATCCTACAACCGCTCACACCATCGCACGATTGGGACAACACCTAACGAAGTTTTAGAAAGAGGTACGCGCCCAGAGGTGAGAAGAGATGGAACACCACCACCACACTCTGCGCGTTTCAAAATCAATGATTATGTAAGGCTGTCGCGTTCGGGAAATAAATTCGCGAAGGGATTTGAGCAAGGATGGACACGTGAGATTTTTAAAGTTAGGGCTATGAGACCTAAAGGTGAGATAATGATGTATTACGTTGAAGATTTGAATGGGGAAGAAATCGCAGGAGGCTTTTACCGCGAGAGTTGCAGAAAGTGGCATTTAATTTAGGAAAAAATGTGTTTAAAATTGAGAAAATTTTAGGAAGCAAAGGTTCAGGAAAGAGAAAAATGTACCTGGTGAAATGGCTAGGGTACCCAGAAAGCTTCAACACCTATATAAAAGCTGATGCAATAATGAAGCTTAAATAGTATGCAACATGGCTAACCATTTCTACGTCACACTCCCGTCCTCCTCGTCCCTGTCTGTACACCCTAAACACACTAGCCAACTTTGTAACAGAACTCCATGGACCCATTGAATTGGGTCGTGATTCGTATGAGGTGGGGATATGTGAAATTCAGCTGGACACCCTCTTTTTAAATATTGATTATAAAGATACCGTTTTTACGATTCTTAGAGACATGATGAGTGTGAAAAAGCCGGGGTAACTCGGGATGAAACTATACGTATCGCCCGGACTGAGGTTGCACGGTATTACAGTACAGTAGTAACACTAGGTCCGGGCCGTTATGGTTCGGCTGAGGATGTTGTGAGAGACTTAAACGTAAGTTTAAAAAACTCAAATCTTACGACTGATTTAGTATACGAAATCGTAAACAAAGGAAACCCTGCACATACTCTAATCCTAAAATCAAAGGCTAACAGAAATATTAAAGACCAAGAGTGTTCAAAATTATGACCGAGGGGCGATATCGATCAGCCTTCCAAAGAGACCATTTCACGAGGTACAACATGACTTGTCCAGCCTAATGTATCAATGAAATTGGAGAAATTGGTTGCTGGCTATAACCCCCAGACATGTGCTATATTTACAGCAATATAGTGGAGCACCAGTTTGTTGGGGATACCCAGGCACGCCTGCTGCGCATTGCCACATTCCCAACCATAGAGGAAGGAGTTTGAGTATTACATATGACAGACCCCATTATGTGAATGTCGCAACTAATCTAATAACCAATATCTCAATATATATAAGAACGATTGAGGGTAAAAATTTCCCATTCGGTGATGGGAGCTTAACAGTGAAGCTGCACTTTCGACGCACTGAGTTATAATGGACAGAAAGCCTTTCACCGTCTATCGAGGGGTGAGATACCAGCGTAGTGGACTTGGTCCATTTTTTCAACCATACTACGTACGGCTGTTCCTTTGCTGAAGAGGGGTGCCAGATACCTCGGAAGGAAAGCGCTACAATCAGGTCTTAACACTGCAGAAGACATATTGGCTGGGGCTAAACCTAAAGAAGCTCTAAAAAACATTAAAACGTACACGGGACGAAATCGTCAAAGATGCAAAGAGAAAAATGCGTGGTGGTGGGAAGAAGAAGAGGACTGTCCGGAAGAAGGGATTACCACCACGTGGCATTAAGTAAAAGGATATCAAAAAAGAAGTGTTGTAAGCGAATGAAACCTATGGTTGACCATTTTTTTGACTGATATAAGCTAAGGACATTGATCTCATGAATCATAGTTTGTTTACTACTTGTCGAGAGAGGCACTATTTCTAACTCGTCATGGCACGCGTCATCCATCCGTGTAGTTCACAATGCTGTAAATCGGAGCTATCCCTGTTTGACATGCTTCCAACTCAAGTTTCTATTGAACACAGTGACTTTATTACAGTTAACCCTTTAAACACAATTAGTTCCCAGAGTGCTCCTATAGAATTCGTGATACCCAGCTCAGGCCCTTACTTTTTTGATCCAAGCCGTGTGCACATGTACGCTAAACTACGTATAGCCCATTCTGATGGAACAGACTGCGATGACAAATATGCTGTATACCCTGAAACAAACTTTCTGCACTCCATATTCAACCAGTGTGACGTATATTTAAATGAGGTCAACATATCGGCAGTCACGGGGTACTATCACCTACGATCCTATCTGGAAAATGTGCTGAACTTTTCCAAAGAAGCGAAGGATACCTTTTTAAGTGCTGAGGGGTTTATCAAGCTAAAGACGAAAGTAGTAGAAAGGACAAATTTAAAAATTCTAAAAAGATATGTGTGTTTTGGACGCCTGCATACAGACTTCACATTCCAGGAGAAGTTGCTTGTGAATGGAGTGGATATGAAAACAAAACTCACCCGCACAAGTCTTGAGATCTGTTTAAATGTAGGGACTGATCAAGAAGAGGGAGCAAAACCCGTTGTGGTTCACATTATGGAGACCTACCTCCGCGTACGGCGAGTGAAATTAAGTTCACCAAAACAAATAGAAATTGAGAAAAATTTACTAAACGCCTCAGTAAAATACTCTATTAATAGAGTACAAATCAAACTATACACGGTGCCAGCAGGGTTTGGCATCGAAACAGAAAATATCGCCCTGGGAAATCTTCCTAAAAGGATATTAATTGGAATGCAGAACCATGCTTCGGTGAATGGAAAATATAAAAAGTGCCTTTAAATTCGACTTAAATCTATACGTTAATAGTATTGCGTTGGGAGGAACATTGAATACGGACTATTCATCAGACGCTGTGTTACCTCTTTGCGCGAGAGCATTTAGTAATCTGACCCATATTGCCGGTGATTGTGATGAGTTTGGGAATGGGGTAACGCAGAAAGAATTCATTGATCAATTTAACCTTTATCCGTTTGACATCACACCTGACTTATCTGCTAGCGTAAATACACATTTAAGTCCACAGCACAGTGGAAAGATCTCAGTCAGGTTGCAATTCACCAAGACTATAGACGCGCCTATTACACTGGGTAACAAAATTTGAAAAACGTTTCTGTTTATTGTGATTTTTCTGTCGTTTCTTAATGATTTCGGGGCGCTGATTCCAAAAATGATATTGGTTTTGCTCTATCACCAACCATTTCAAAAATATAGGTTATCACACTTTTCATATGGCAAAGTATATAAAGAAGGCTAACATAAATATTTTCTGAAAATAAAAACACTATTTGAAATTAATGTTTATTGAGCCAAAATTGTTTGACAAACCCAAAATGGTGCAAAGGATATAATATATATCATGAGGAGAACCGATAAGAGAATAACAAGCCTCGTTATGCAGTGTGCGTTCCTTAAAAATACACTGAAGAACGCGACTTCCGCGTATGAACATTCTTATCCTTTCTGATCAGCGACCATACGTAGTCTCCCATCATGGAAGCATCCCAATGGCCCTGGTACCTTTTCTCCATCGTTTGAATATCTTGATGGAATCTTCCGCCATGTTCTTCACTCACGTCGCCCAGGTTATCACGAAAAAAATCAAGATGTGAATGCAGATAGTGTAATTTTAAAGACATACGGCACCCCATTTTGCCATAGCACTTAATCAAGTTTGACACTAACTCCTTATAGTTTGGTGCTTTATGGTTGCCTAAAAACTCACGAACCACATCACGGAAAGCACACCAAGCCTCTTTTTCGATCGGAGTCATCTTGGCTTCAAGGTTCTTTGAATTCAACAGCGCCTTGACTTGTGGTCCTACAAAGATGCCAGCTTTGACTTTGGCCTCAGAGAGTTTAGGGAACATGATCCGAATCTGTTGGAAAACTTCCCCTCCAAAATCTAACGCAGTTACAAACTGCTTAATTAGATCCAACTTAATATGGAGAGGTGGTAGCAGAACTATGTCAGGCTTCACAATAGGTTCCCTGAGTACATTGTACTTTCCTGGTTGCAGTCCTTCACGTGGAGGGCACTGAACTGTTTTATAGTGCTCAGTTGAAGCCCTGCTGTCTCACAGGCAAAGAAAACATGAATATTTAGTAAACCCTCCTTGTAAACCTAACAGGAAACCAATCATTTTGAAATCACCCAACACGTCCCAGTTATATTGTTCATACCTGATTTGAGTGAGCAGTTGTTTGACATTTTCATAGTCCTCCTTCATTTGAACAGAATGTGCAACTGGTATAGATGGATATTTGTTCTCATTGTGGAGTAGAACAGCTTTTAAACTCCGAGTTGAACTGTCAATAAACAGGCGCCACTCTGGGGGTATATGTGTTAACCCAATAGCCGTGAATAGACCATTAACCTCGCTGCAATAACAGAGAGAGCCATTGACATCGTAGAACCTTGCAAACTCTTCATGCCGCTTTCGGTATACAGTGCTCTTGCAGTCTTCTCCAAGCAAATTCCACTCTTTGAGTCTGGAGGTCAGAAGCTCAGACCCTGATTTCGTCAGACCCAAATCTTTAATTAAGTCGTCCAATTCCCTCTAATTTGGAAAGTGAGGGTTTGTACTGAAAGTTACTGTATATTCTTCATCATGACTGTCCTCACCAGCCGACATCTCAGATGAGCTAGCTGCATCCTCATTTTCAACCTGCAAAGCAAAGAAACAAAATATAGGCATAGCTATATATGTAGAAGAGCATCAGCACTAAGAAAAATCGACACATAATGACCCACTGTCTGTAAATACAGAAGGTAAAGTAATGGATAGATACCTGTTCTGGTGGACGTGGTATTGGAAGACCTTCGCCATGTGGTACAGGAGCTATGGACGACGTTATGTTTGGATACTGAAGAGTCTGCCTTCCTTTAACTTTCCTGTACTTAGAAATATCTATCATGCAGTAGTAGCAATCGTCGTGGTGACTCTTTGGTTCTCTCCATATTCTGGGTACCGCAAAGGGCATTGCCTTGCGTACTCCCCGCAGCCACCCTTCAAGTGTGGAGCGGCAGCTTCCACAGATCACATGGGGTGCCCAGGGCTTATCTTGGTCACCCATAGGCATACCAAAATAGAGCCGATACGCGATCCAGAACTTGGTGCCTTTCACAATCTTGTGCGATACTTGCTTGGGGCCTATATAATACCCACAAACGTAGCAGAATATATCCGGCGAGTGTTTACAAGCTCTAGTTGCCATTCTCTTTACCAAACTGTACTACATTAATCATAACCTGCAGATATAGGGAGAAGATTTATTAAATCTGGAACAGATTCCAGATTCCAGAAAGAAGATATATTCACAACACTGAAATAATGTTCGCAATAAAAAAGGATCGATAACACTCAAATCGTCAGCACAGAGAAGCACAGAAACACAGTACCTCAGTGCTGGTAGCCATCAGACAACCTGCTTTCTTTGTGTGCTCACACTTACTGACTTCTCAGACTCTGCGCTCTTCTTTATATAGCACAGTGGAAGTTTCGGGCAATTTCTAGAGCAAGAAACTGTCAACGAACATCCGGATTGTTCTCAAAAATTCCTGATTATTCTGATATTGCTGCGCCCATAATAACATTATACTGGTAAAACATGAAAAATGGATTATCTCTGAAACCATTGATGATACACACAAACCAAGGCCAGATTTGGACTCAGCGCCCGCAAATGCATATAAAAACAAAAAATTCTATATAAACAGAATCAGTGTTACACAGTGTTATTGTACTAGTATATCTCGAGTCACAAGCTCTAATAGAAGTAGACAGATTTAGGGGCGTTATCACTGACCTTTAAAATGGATGCGAATACACTTCAGAGAGTAATGAATAGTGAACGAATCACACGTTCCAAATTTATCGGTGTGTTTGCGAAGAATGAAGCATTGAATTTGTCAACTATGCGATATTGTGGTAGTCTTATTGTAAACACAGATGTCATTGGTAATGAAGGGATTCATTGGTTTGCAATCTATTTTAAAAATAGGGACCGCCTGTATTATTTTGATTCACTCGAGAGTCAACCCTGGAGTGACCCTGTTATTGTAAAATTTCTCGATCAGTTACATATTCCTAAAGTTGTATGGAACCCATTCTGATTACAAGGTTATTTTAGTAATACGTGTGGAATGTACTGCATTTCATTTCTCATGCATATATCACGTGGTAAAGACTTTATAATTTTTTTAAAATTATTCGACCCGTGTCACACTCAATTGTGCGTACTCGTTGTATAGTATGATATTTTGTTCGTGTATATATTTGTAACCAATAATGTTAGTTTGTATATTCTGTAGTTTAAGATGGTTATTGTACTAAAAACATGATTTCTTTCATTTAATAAATTGATGAAAATACATTGTGTCTTCTTTCCCCAAAAAAGATCGAAACAAAAACACTTACATTATTTCGTTAATAATGTGACATTCATTGGGCTGACTGCTTGGTAAATCCTCCGTATTCACGTCCATGACACGGGGTTCTTCAAAACAAAAAGATTGTATAACACGTGTCAAATCCTCATCGGACCTTAAAGGAGAAAGAATAATGTTCATACTGAATCTTTTTTAATAAAAACATATACAGAGTATACATATAGTAAGATATTACAATGTGAAGATATCTTTGATCCGCTCAGAGAAGTTCCTTTAAGAGATAATTACGAATAACATTTGAATTTATAAAAAAACATGCAAAAGATTGCTATAAAAAAATTCAATGAATCAAAACAGGAGATAACTGTAGACTAATCTATAATCGCGATTACCTAAATGATGTATTTGACGAGCTGAATTACTACAACCCTCCATATATATTATGATGAAATAATCCTCTTTCTGACAGTTCGCGAGTAATTGACTAAAAAAATTATAGGCACTTACATTTCTACGGCAGTCCCTTGCGTCGGATCGTAAGGAGTGTTATTGCAAATAACATCAACGGCTTGCGGTGGAAATAATCCAACCCGGTCAGCAGCGTTAAAAAGATTAATTGTGGACAATGCTACAATGTCACCATCTTGATATAAATCCGGTAAACTATAAATTTCTTGACTCATGGCTGAGGAAATGTTTATTCACTGGTGAAAATAACTACTGTGACTCCCAGCCGAAAATAGTTCCTTTTATATGCACGATCCCCAACCACCGCCCCAAAAGACTAAGAGGCGGCTCGTAATGATTGGTCGTCAGTGTAACTGGGCGGTTCTAAATTGTGTACCAATCGTAATAGCTATATTATGGGTCCAAGCTTTGGACGACTAATGGCGTCTTTATATTATCCGTAGATTTAATGCTCACATCGTGTATTACCCCTGCAGTCTCTACCACGACAATATTTGCATTTGCATCCATACTTTTCTCGGTTTTCCCCAACCCTCCCCTTTATGCAATATTAATCAACCATCACAACAATATTTTATTATTTTCCGGCCATACTAATTGAATCTCAATTTTTCGGATGCATGTCGTGATAGGAATATCTTCATCAGAGTCACTCAGCTCAGTACCGCAGGAAACAAAATTAGCGTAGCTACTCTTCATAATCCTGACGAAACAGCACAGTAACACAAAGATCATTAGAAAATAAGAAATCTAGAAGATTTCTACAAGCAGAATGTGCATTATCATATTTTGCGGCCATACTAATACCAGCTTTCCCAAGATTCCTGACTTGTGGATTTGGTTATATATATATATATATATATGTGTGTGTGTGTGTGTGGTCCTTTCTCTCTCTCTCTCTCTTTTATTTTATTTTTGTTCATTCCATCATATGTATAGGAGTGTATATTTATCTTCTATATATTTCTTAGTCTAAATAAACAGAATGATGTAATGGTGTTTTATTTATTCTTTTATTGATAATATTAGGTTTCGTTTAAATAATTAGTTCTCTTTAAGGAGAAGTCCGCTATAAACAAAACTTTCTTTCTGTGTGTGTGTGTGTGTGTGTGTGTGTCGTCCTCTCTCTCTCTCTCTCTCTCTCTCTCTCTCTCTCTCTCTCTCTCTCTCTCTCTCTCTCTCTCTCTTGCATTTAATAAATAAATTAAATTTAAGTTTTTAACTTCAGTAGTAATAATAATAATGGCAGGAATAAAATTTGGAGTGAATGGAGATTTTCTCGAGAGAAGGGATGAATTTAAGGCAAAAGGTTCTTTGCGGTTAAGCTTTGAGGCCTTCAAAAAAGCTTCCTAAATATGGTTGAACCTTCTCCGTATAGTGAAATGGCATGAAAATGAAATGAAATGAAAAGGTTTATTGGCAGACTATAGTCCATATGACAATAAACACCTTAGTTGAAGTTAGTTAAATAATTATAGTTTTTCTTATATATAGTGTGTTTTTATTTTTTCTGATGCAATTTGTTTTTTCAATCATAAGAAAGGAATGTCAAAAATAAATAGACAGTTAATATTGGGTTTCGTTTAAATAAATAATTCTTTTACTGAACAATTTTAAGGAGAAAGTCGCAAAAATACAATTGTGTGTGTGTGTGTGTGTTTCACCTGTATTGATGTTTATACAGTTTTTTCATTTTATTTTTTGCATATATATATATTCCTCGTTCATCACCTTAGCTGAAGTTAGTTAAAACAAATATTGTTTTTCTTATATATATATATATATATATATAGACTACAGTAACGCTTACATAATAATGTAGGGTAAATATATATAACAACCAGTCCCGTTCCCAGCAAAATACTCTCTCCCCTCCCATCAATTGGTGGTTAACATTTGGGGACATATGAGGTATTACAACACCCCTTGTAGCACGAAATCTTTAGGTGATAGAGTAAAACCTAATTAAAGCAGAATTAAATAGCTCCTAGCTCTTGGACAAGCATATTGCTTGTTTACGAAAGAATAAAAAATAACTGAAACAAAATATATTTACCTTCTTTACTTGCAAACATTTCAGGACTTATTCCAAAGACTTAAGACTACAAAGGTAGATCTGACTAATGACGACTAAACCGGTGCTTCTTTGATGTTTTCTTATGCTGTGCGTTAGGCTGATCTCGTTGCAGACACCAGCAGTAATACGCCATCATATTTGTATGCCATCTTCCTTGATATCTTTTTTCCATGGTTTTGATGTCCTGGTGAAATCGTTCCCCTTGCTCCTCACTGACATCTCCGAGATTTTCGGGAAAACGGTCAAGATGCGAAAATAAGAAGTGAACTTTTAGGCTCATGTTGCAGCCGAAGCGGCAAAACTTTTTAAGCATATTTTCCACCAGTCTTTCATAATTTTGGCTTTTGTAGTTTCCCAAGAAGTTTTCAACAACATCTTTGAAACCAAGCCATGCTTCTTTTTCTTTATTGGTCATTGTGTTCAGGAAATGATCGTCTGTCAATAACTTTCTAATCTGAGGACCTATAAAAACACCTTCCTTCATTTTCTCGTAGCTAATCTTTGGATATTTTGAACAAATGTACTTGAAACACTCACCTTCTCTATTCAATGCTTTGACATACTGCTTCATCAAGCCTAACTTAATGTGCAAGGGTGGTAGGAGGATTTTATTTGGTTCAACTAGATGTTCATGTAAAATGTTCTTTGATCCTGGGGTAAGATTCTCTCTAGGAGGCCAAGTTTTCCTCTTCCAGTGCTGGTCACGTGCTCGACTATCCCATTCGCAGATGAAACATGGCATCTTAGTGTATCCTGATTGTTGCCAAAGTAACATGCAAAGGACTTTGAGATCCCCACACAATATCCATCTGTGATTTTGATACTGAATTTTTTCCAGAAGCAGTTTCATGTTATCATAGGTCTCTTTTAAATGAGTAGAATGGGCCACTGGGATTGATGCATATTTGTTACCGTTGTGCAGTAACACTCCTTTTAGACTGGTTTTAGAGGAATCTATAAACAACCTCCAGTCACTGGTTTGGTATTCGATGCCAAGCTTGCACACTAATCCTGTGATGTCCTTGCAAAATACCAAGGGACCATCTTCTTTGAAAAAAGGCACGAAGTCTTTCTCACGATTTCTGTACCAAGCGAAGTATGTGTCGGATGCCAATAAATTGTTCTCTTGCAATCTAGACCCCAAAAGTTCTGCAGAGTCCTTAGGCAGATTCAAATCCCTGACTAAGTCATTTAGTTCGGCTTGGGTTAATGGTTTAGGAGGATCTCGGTCAGCTGTTGGCTGTTCATAAACATCATCATTGTCTGGATTTGGAGCTGAATCAGAATCTGAATTGTATTGATCCAGACTCTCGGGTGGGCGGGGAATAGGAACTTCTGACCATGGGGTACCGGCCTTATTGCAGATGGAAGACTTGGGTATTGAAGGCTCTCTTTATTCTTTGCATTATAACCTTTAACACTGCAATAACAGAAGTAGCAGTCGTCGGTATGGTTTCTCGGCTCGCGCCATACCATAGGGATCCCAAATGGCAAACTTTTCTTTTTACCTTTGCTCCAATTCCTTAGTGCCGCAACACACGTAAAACAAACCTTGTGTGGAGCCCAACTTTTGTCTTGATCTCCTAATTTAATTCCAAAATAAGCATGATAAGCTCTCTTAATGAAGGTCGTTACATTTGTCCTTTGTTTTACAACAACATACCGACCACAAATATAACAAAATATGTTTGGACTATGGGTGCATCCTCTAGAAGCCATTATTAAAATTTTAAAGACGTAATGTTAGAATTATCTATCTGAAAAATATGATAAAACGAAATTAATTAAAGATAAAAAAGGTAAAAAATTACAAAACGCCCCAAAATTGTTTTGCTAATAACTTTAAAACTGTGGGTGATAGAAAAAAAACTGGTAACATTTTTTAATTCATCGCAGCGAACTGCTTCAGAATCACAACTCAAAATAAAGAAATCGATTTTCATGCAGACCGGTGTAATTAATAAACAGTGATGTAATGGTGTTTTCGTTTTAGTAATTAATTCTCTTTAAGGAGAAAGTTCATTTGCTTTTAAAAACGGTAACTCGTGTAAATTAAAATAAATGGTGGTATCTAGCAACTCACCCTAATAATGTATACCTGAACAATTAAAATAAAAAGTGGTATCTGGCAACTCAACCTTCCTCTATATAAGACCTGCTTTGCTTCGGGACCTTCATAATGATGCGAACTTCGGCAGAATAAAGAACTCTCTCCTTCCTTCTTAGGTTAAGACTTAGGTTAGGTTTCCCTTTGGGGAGTGGGGCCACCCGAACTTCTCCCCCAAAGACCTCCTCCGTCTCTCCTTTCTCTTCCTCTCTTAGGTTAAGGCAACCCCTTTGGGGGGAGGTCATCCTCCCTTCTCCCCCCGAAGCTCCCTCCCATCTCCCTCCCATCTCCCCCCTTGGCAACATTGAGTTGTTGCATACCCCCCTCCCCCTTCATTGCATACCCCCTCCTCCTTCATTGCATACGCCCACCCCCTTCATTGCATACACCCCTTTGCAATATACCCCACCCCCTTCGTTGCATACACCCCTTTGCAATATACCCCCACCCCCTTCATTGCATACACCCCTTTGCAACATTGATCATTATCTCTGCAACATTTTTGCACTCGTCCATTTTGCACCCATCCTACTGATGGACATGACAGCATCACGGTTACGATGTTTTAGCTCCTGCAGATCCCTTTGTTTGTTATGGTGCACTTTTGTTTTCGAAACGTTTCAAAGATAGACGTCCAAAGATGATAAATAGGGGGAGCCAGCAGGCCATTTTATAGGTCTTTCCCTATCAATCCAACACCCTGGGAATGTTTCTTTAAAAAATGTTCGAACGTTTCGAGCAAAATATGGTGGCATTCCATCTTGTTGGAAGGTTGTTCCTCGTAACAAGCAGGGATTTCCTGGCAACTGTGGAATGAAAAAACGCCTCTATCATCTTCAGGTAAGAATCGCTAGTTACAGTTGGTAAAAAAAAATAAAGTTCACAGAGTCGAGAACGTGACAAAACACACCAGACGTTTACTTTAGGGGAATCTCTCTCATGTTCATAGATTTCATGTGGGTTGTATTTACTCCAAATCCTACAGTTATGGCGGTTTACCCTGAGGGTATAAACTGAATTGGATAATTATGAACAAGACAAGAAAATGAAAATGAAAAGGTTTATTGGCAGACTGTAGTCCATATGACAAATATTATTAATACAATGACAGTTCATACACTAACGATAGAAATATATACAATTGATTAGAAATAATACTGTAATGTCGAAGTTAAGTGGAGCTACAGACAGACGTTTTCGTACCAAGAATGCCATAGCTTAAAGGATAAATGGAAGGACTCATGGATAGTTTTGATGATCGGGTTGGTTGATTTTTTAATTCTTTGCATTAGACTGTATTGAGCACGTCTTGTTACCTCCGGGAAGCTCGGGACATTGCGGGTAGCAAACATTTGCGAAGCTGAGCATCTCGGGGTTAATTTATGTAAGCGTCTAAAAGACCTGTTGTACAGCAAATTTAGGGTTCTGCCAGAACCTTTTTTATAATTCACCCAGCGTTGCTGTCCGTATATATTACTGCAGAAAGTACGAAACAGAGTGTCTTTAGCTTCACTTGTACAGAATCGAAAGTTCCTTATAGTCATATTCGCTTTAGCACAAAGGCTTCGAGATTGTTTTCTTATATCCGAGTCATCTCTCAAGGAGATGGTAATAGTTTGACCCAAATACTTAAACTCTTGTACTTCCTCAATTACTTCACCATTCATTTTAAACCTTATATCAGCTGGCTGATTCCAGCTTTTAGGATGAAACTGGATAACCTTAGTTTTTGTAACATTAAAAAGAATATCATGTTTCTGCGAATACACTTCGCAGACTTTTAGTAGCCGATCCAGACCTTTAACAGAGGAACTTATTAACACCATATCAAATTAGAAGGGGTCTAGACAATAAGATATTTTGCTGTTAACAAGACAATGATAATGACGGGGTTAGTGTTTAGATGATGAATGAAAGGACATACATTACAAAATAACACACTCCTAACTAGAAATAAATTTGGAGCCATAAAGTTTATCTCGTAGATTTATTTAGATATTTAGTCCTTGATTCCTAATTCACCAATACTGGAAAATGTACAACCAGATCTGGTTAGGGTGGATATTATAAGGAAGTTCTGGATTAAGGTATACAACCAAATAAAACCAGCACACTAAGCACAATAAACAAAACAGTGCTGACGGGCAGCACACGTGATTGTTCGCTCTTAAAGATTATTAATTTTATCCATAATCATGCTACATTCCTGCTGGTTTTTCATATACCTTCATTTTGAGGTTCTTAATAGTTTAAGTTTTTTTTTAACTTGGGTCAGTTCAAGGTTGAGACTAGAATTCGATATCTTTGTTATTCTAAGAATTTAACACTCGACACTCAGCTAGAGCTGAGTGGATGGAAATAAAAACCATAATCATTAGAATACTAAGCAACATTAATGCAACTTAAGCAAATCTTGATAAATCCCTACACTTCCCTACTCTCTTAGCGGTGATACTACCGCTAGAGAGTAATTGAATTGCAAATGGACCTTCAAACCCAGCCACCAACTCTCTCAACCCCCATTCTAGGCTTTTCCCCACCCAACCATGTCCTCCTTCCATTGGTAAGAAATAAAACAACGAATAATTATTTCTCAACAAACACCTTTATTTCAAGATAAAAAGATTAATATAATGAAGTTAACAATAACTTGAGTCATTATTAAATAACAAAAAAATATCAGTTTTCAAATCTAATTGAGCAGGATGAAAAAAGATGAAGATGACAATTTACCACCTCTAATATCTCTAAACTCGTCTGACTCATCATTTTCCTTTTCTAGACCTGAAGGTGATGGTCTCTGGAGTTGATTATGAGTTTGAGACACAAAATGAGGTCCCATTGTGAGAACTGGCAATGAGCCTGTAACTCTAGAAGAATACTCTTGACATTTGTCCAATATTCTTGCCCAGTGTTTAGATACAGACACGGGAGTGGGATGAGCCCATCCACTGTATACCTGGAAGGCATACTACTATCCTTGTTTGGAGTCCAAGTTGATCTTAGGTAATTATTAAATTCAACCCAAGCAAAAGGATTACGCCTCCAATCATCTATCCAATGGATGGTCATAAATGGATCCATCTGCTCCTGGACTTCTTGAAGTGTATATGCTCCTAGAGTAGTTTGGAAACGCAATGTTGGCTCCCACTGAGTGCCAACCTATCCTCGAAGCCTGGCTGGCACCTCTGGCAAAGTCCGTTCCTGAAAAACCCGTACCAAATCCAAAATTTTGCCAAGATCCACAAATAGTGAACCCTTTCCCAAGACGGATTAAAACTTTTCTGGAATTGAGAAATTCTTCCTAGAATGTCTCTAGTGGCAATATTTCCACCCTTTTCACGGTATTGAAGAACTCTATAACGGATCCTCAATGGGCCATACTGAGGAGTCCGTTAAAAAAAATCACATTAATCCAAAACAAATTACCAAATCTGAAGGAGTAAACAAAGAAGTTTCATATGACTCAACATCTGGAAAAGTTCTCCAATTTGGTCTTCAGGCTTACTAAGAAGTAAGAACCCGTCGTTTTCATCTTTCCGGCAATGGGGCATTCCCTTGAAATATTTCGCTCCGCTGAATCCCATGATGAACATCTACTGATGATACTAAAACACTTCACTTTAATCAATATTCACTTTTTACCTTATAATTTAAAACTAACACTTTTTAGAAAGCACTTTCAACCATCAATTTGATCTCTAAGGAATTCGATGTTATTACGAAGTTACCAAGTTTGCCTCTTCTCTTGACCCTCAAAAAAAAATTCTCTTGAGTTAACTAATTATACTCGTATACAGTACACGGCAATATAACCAAAAAACTAATATAAGAATGATAATGATTATATTTACAGATAAGGCAACTTACTATTCCAATTTTTGCAAAGAATCTTATTGTATGAGATTCAATGATTCCTTGATTACTTGAAACACTATTAAAAGCGCAATCTTTCCTTTACAGATTTATTTATATTTTCTTGTTGAAAATCACCATTAATTTAGGACAATGCCTGTTTAAGTGTGCATCGTACAAAAACTGTTAACAGATGTTATAGACTGGAATGTTTCTCCTTGCGTTCTAGAACTGGGGCTGCACATGTAAAAGGTCCGTAACTCCTCCCTTGGAACGCGTTCTCGGAGGAGAACCTATGCTTTATACTACTAATGCTTCATGGACAGCCCTACTTGAAAGTTTACGCTTAATCTCTAAAAATCTTTCCCTAGACTGTCTCCTATTCTGCTTGATAAGCTCTCTAGTTTCTGCAGTTATATTTTAACATGGGGATAGAATCTATCGTGAAGGACTAGGATCAAAGCCAGTAAAAGCACTTGAAAGACTTGCAACTTGGGTTTCCAAAAGATCAAAAACCTCTTCTCGGTCTTCCTCCAAATGGCCAATAGTAGCGTTTAGAACAGCAACCACTGGAAGAAGTTCTTGCCTTGAATGTTCTGCTTCATCTACATTTGTTGAGTTAATGGGCTCGGGACCAGGTACAGGTCTTGAGCCAGCTGGAATAGACTCTGGTATTTGGTTATCAGAATTAATCTTCTAGACTTGATCATGACTAACATTATCCAATTTGTCAAACAGTGGGTTCAACCTCAGTGGTTGGAAAATTTCCATCTGGAATTATCTCATTAAGTTCTAATGGACAATTATCCCATTCCAAAGATTGTCTAGAAATGTTTAAATTTTCCATTATCACTTGAAGAGTCTAGTAAGTCATTAAAAGTAACCTTACTAAGAAGTTTAACTGGACCAACTGAACAAGCTGATTTTAAAATAGAGTTTACTTGTGGATAGACTGGTTTCTCATCATTCTCCGTTTCTGAGCCAATGTCCCTATCGCTAAGACTAGAACGTAGACAAATCCTGAAGGCTAAAAACTTCACTGGCACTGGAAAATGATGACATTGATTCATTATCTGAATTGTCTGAGGATCCATCATTTGATTCACTAGACAAATCAAACACAGACCAAGTGTTAACTGGAACACGGACTGGATTAATGATTACTGTTTCTTGAACTGGGTGACCACGATAATTTATATCCTGAATTAACTCTGGATTTACTAGTTTCGATAGCTTTAAATAGCTAGATGTGGTTGTTTGTACTGAGGTGGTTCTTTTCTCTCCTTAAGTTGGGTGTGATGATCTCGAATTTCTTGGTTGTTAGTTTGTCCAAGAGGTGAACATAAGTAACATCATTTGGTTATAACCTAAATACCTTGAAAGGACCTTCATACCTGTCCCTGAATTTTTTGATGCCAGGTTTTCTTGACTACAAGTTGTCCTTTCTGGAAAGTAGTCCAGGCAATTTGTAGTTAGACCTGGGCAAAATTGCTCCAGAAGCTTTCTAAACTGTTTCCAGCTCAGGAACCATTGCCGAATAACATATCCAAAATCCGACAAAATTGGACCCCGGGAACACCCCCAAAAATGAAATTAAAAATGGCGGACTGGATGTTTCCTACGAAAACAAAAATATATATAATTTACGCTTTTATTTATAGAGATACATTTGATGCTTTTTCTTTCAGTTGTAATGTTTTAAATAATTCAACAATATACAACACAACCAGTTATTACGCAAATATAATGTTATATAGCTTTTTACAGATTTTTATAATCAATAATACAACAATTATTTTTTCCCAGTTTCAAGTTATGTTCATTACAGAAGAAGTGATACCTGGTCACAAACATACAGAAATTAATCCTCTTCATCACTATCATCGGATAGATTACCGGTACTTGGGTTGTTATCGCAACCACTGATTTGGCACTCGCCACAAGCGGCTGAACAGGGCATTCCATTACGCTTGCATCCACATCTTGAAGTAGCACATTTCGTCTTGCAGGAGCAGCGGATCATGTTGAGTAGATAATTTGGAGCTGGTGGCTTGTCGGAGGCTGTAGGGTAGTAGGAATTATTCTTTACATACCAACCCCACTGTTCTGCATCGATCTTCTCTTCTGTAGACTTCCAGATTAGTATTTGAAAGTATGTGCGAAAGCTGTGGTACTTTGTGGACGCATCGGTAGGTGGCAAACGTTCGGGTGTAACAAAAGATTTAGCTGTAGCTACCTTTTCAACTAACATTCGATGACGTAGTGCGTTAGTGGATTCAAGTGTTTTGCAGCCATACAACAGAAGCATTGCCTTTCTTCCAGCGGCTTCAATGTCAGAGTGTTGGCAGCAATCAGAACAGAATGTATTTGCAACTGAACGGAGTTCAGCCACCTTCATCAGTGTGTCGAATGCTTTGGCTTTACCGATCGAAAAATTCTGGATGTGCTATCACAGCCCGTGAAAGCATGCACAAACAGGAGATACTTGCAGATGTCATTGCCTAACAATGATTGAATGCTGAGAATATCATACACAGGATTAGGAGATGGTCCCCGTCTTATATCGCTGCGATAGTACAACTTGAAACCACTGTCCTTGGCATGGTACAGAAGGAGAATCAGCAAGTCGGTGTCTTCCCCTATTACTGTTGTAGTTGCATTTTCTGATGAGGAAACTGCTGCACGAACGATGTCCACATCAGCATCCCCATCTGCGTTGTGAACAGTACACCCGTGCTTCTTCAACATCTCACCTACGAGGGAAATAAATGCTTGCTTGTTGTTTTCATTAGCCAAGAAGTGTTCCTTCTGGCCAACAAACTTCATGCTTGGACTGAGATTCACATTTCTGCTTGTCTTGGTGCTGCGTCTTCTGTGGGTCATGTCCTTGATCGTAGGAGAGCTGCTGTAGCCATCAAAAACAATGATTGCTTTTCCATATGTTTTCAGAGTGAAATCGGCATATGAGTTGGCGATGCTGTCATATGTTTCATCTTGACGCCAGGAAACACGATGTAGTAGAGATCCACCATCCAATACGTACTGGTCTGTGCACTGAATTTCTTGAACTTCTTCCATGCGTAAAGTGTCAGTGTATTTGATTATTGCATGAGCTAGCTGAGACTTATCGGGTTTCCTCAAGATACTTCTTGATTCGAACAATGCAGGAGGATATGCACACAGTTCGTAACACATGACATCTTCAAGATTCATGTCTCCGCCAGTGGCAACAGTCATCATTCTCTGAAACAGTAGTGCAGGATCTACTTCTATATCTGAAGCATCAGTGATCACAACGGCAGAAGCAGATCCTAGTGTTTTCACTTTGTCAGATCTTTTGGCAGAATATGTAAAGGCTTGTTTCCCAATCATTTTTACGACAATGTTCGTACCGATTGAATGCAATTGATGAACGTTAACTCCAGGATCAGCAGTTAGCCCTGTTACAATGTTGCAGAGACCCGAGGTAGAATGGAATGGGGATAAGGATTCCAGACGTTCAAGTACTTTCTTCATGTCATTACTGTCCCTGATTTGTCTACTTCCCCTCATTTCCTTGTGCTGTTCACTACTTTCCAACAAAACTCTGGTGTATTTCTGCATTGCTAAGTTATAAGTGGAACACAGAGGCATAGAAAAGAGCCACGTTGTCCTTTGGATGTCTGTAAATCCACTTCCGCGTGTCAGTCCGCCTCTGCTTTTCAGGGAACGCATTAGTACTTGTTCTATCACCAGGTCTGTGCCGAGTCCGGCCCATAATCTGTCGCTTCTTCTTACCACAAACTTACCTTCCTGGAACATTTTGTTAACGGCTGGATTTTCAGAAGGCAAACTTAACATTTTCTGCAGGTACAGGTATATCGATTTCAGGTAATTGTGATGTCCGGCTGCTGCAATTATGGGGATGGTCTCCAGCATAGCTTGCAAGTGCAAATCCCACGAGCCGGTTCTGTCTGCTGTTATCAAGGAACGTGCAATGTTGATCATTCGCTGATATTCCAACCAGAGTTGACTTGTTTGCGAAGTAGATTGTAGGTCAGTTTTCTTCGCATCCAAAGTGGTAGCAATCTGAGACAATGCATTCGAAGATTCCACATCCTCAACTGATTGTTTGGCGGTCATAACATCGTCGAGCAGGTCACAAGCTTCCTTATGGAGGTCATGAGGAGTTCCATCTTCATTACGAGGGAAAACGTCTGCGACTAGTAAGGTACTAAGAGCTGCATCTACTATCATATGACCACGTATCGCTCTTGAAACAGCTTTTCCAGACATCATGTGTTGCACGGCATTTGGTCCGTATATTTCTTGAAGTACTTCAGACAATCCTGAACCATTCCTAAGAGTACCGACTGCTCCCAAAAGATTCATCAGAGTGTGAAATGATCCCAGCATTAAAACAATGTCCTGCAGGTCTCTCTGTTCATTGATGATTTGGGAAGCTTTCCAGAACAAAGGCTGATCAAAGGTAATAATGCATGGGACTTTTTGATCGCGTGCTATCTTGCTCAAATATAGTAATGTCGAAAATATGCAGGTCATGTCAGTTGGCGACATATCTATGATGGGAAGGAACGTGATCGACGCCACACCTGGATGTGAGACACTTGATCCACCGTGAATTGCCTGCATTGTTCCGGACCAACTTGGACCTGATCTTTCTGCTGAAGATATCTGCCAGAGAAGACTAAGTCGACTTATGGTGGCAGTGGGTACTGGAAGTTCGCGGAATGAGATGTCCCTCAACATGCTTCTCGCGTGTCTATATTCCCTAATGTCAACGGTTGCAATCTTCTTAATGTCATTGTCACCAACATTACGCCTGTGAATAGAAGGGTGGATCTTGATCTTCGGAGTTATTGCGGCAATCATACCCATTCCATGAAAGGTATTCTTCCCATCCAAAGTGCAGACATCATGATCGACGTTATCTGCTGCTAGAAGGACTGCAGTGTTTTCATCAACAGTAAAAGAGCCAGACCCACTTGCCAGCGCCGCGTTTCTTTCGAATCTTGTTACTTCTGCATACGACGAACAGTAACCCAGCTGATGGAGAACGTCAATAAGGTACCTTGACCTAAAGTTGTGGTGTAGCTGAACCGACAAACCGATCTGTAGTGGACATAGTAATCCTCTAGGACGGGTTGCTTGCATAATGCTCTGCCCAATTGCACCTATTTTTCTTGAAGCATCCTGTCCCGCAAATGCTTTTCATAATAGCAATTTCAGACTGTTGGGAATGTAATCAAGAGCACTTTCTGCAGTGATGTCATTTGGAGATGGATACACATCTTTTCTAGGCGAGTCGACAGACTTGATATCACTTCTGATTATTTTTGCAGCAGCTTCTACTAGGTAAATCTTCTGTAGCTCTATATCTATATCACATTCTTTCGACTTTTTGTGATAATCTATAAGAATTTCATTAGCTGTCTCTCGTAGTGTTACTACATCTGCCTTCCCACTTTCACCTGATATTATGATCTTGTCTCCGTAACGTTCTAAAAGCTTTCTCTTCATGTGCCTGCGTTCGTAGACAGAGCTCTGACTTCCTTGAAGATATTCCTCCATTTTGGAAATTAGGTCTCCAATCAACAGTTGTTCATCATCATTCTCTTCCAGGTAAGCACAGGTCTGAAGGAATGCTTGGTGTTGCTCTTCATTAGTTGGTCTCCCTTTCTTCGAATCATGATCGTCGGAGGAGTATGCGCGAGGAATGTTTTTTCCACTTCGAAAATTTACGCTGCAGGTGTGATGGTAGACACAATCTGCAGCAGGAAGATCACGAAGATAATACTCCAGACGGCCTTTTACATTAAACGACCATTCATCGCAGCGCTTTCACAGCACCTTTTTATGGTTTCGGAGAACTCTGTAGTTCTTATTTTGACATGCTCTGATTTTGGTTTGTGTTTGGAAAAAAAGTCCACAAAGGTATCACAAAACAAACAGTGAGTAGCACTGGAAAATGCGTATTCATGAAAACGAGCACTTTTCCTTGGTATTGCCTCGGCTGCGGTCTGTCGCTTCTTTATTTCAATGGTCTTTTTATCCGTAAACCTTTTCCTACATACAACGTGAACATTTATTCCAGCTGTTGCAACAACATCGCTTCCACGGCTGCGGCTGGATGCATTTATACCATCTGCTCCTTTTTGCGAGATGTGAACCACTTCCTGTCCGCTGTCCAATTTCTCCTTACAAATCACGCACAATTCTTCAGGGGTCTGCATTCTTGAAGGCGGACGCACACCGAGTCAGCCGTACACCGAGTCAGTCTGAAATTAATAAACTGTGTTGCAGTATTTAAAAGGAGTACATAATAACAGTTTTAAAGAAAATGACAAGCACAAATACGCAGATTTGATAGTGGGTAGTAGGAATTAAAGAGTTGTATATAATATAAGTTTATAAAGATGTAGCAATGTCCATTCTCACATACACTCCATACAGTATATTTTATTTACATTACGTGACGTCATAGTTTAATACTAGCCGCCTAATACAATTTTTAGTGTCATATAGGTTAATTTAGAAACGAAAATGTGTTTTAAAACATTTTACTGATGAAGAAAAACGTCATAACTCTCTCTACAAAGCGAAATTAAAATTTATTGTATTTCGTAGGAAACTGCCAGTCCGCCATTTTGAATTTCATTTTTGGGGGTGTTCCCGGGGTCCAATTTTGTCGGATTTCGGATATGTTATTCTGCAATGGTTCCTGAGCTGGAAACAGTTTAGAAAGCTTCTGAAGCAATTTTGCCCAGGTTGAAGCTATTTTTGCTCTAGATTGCCTGGACTAAAGCACAAAAGTTAGGGTGGCCTGGAGTCCATTGTTCTTGAGAACTGAAATGACTGGTAGAACTGGTCCAGGATGTCTTTCACCTAGCAGAATGGTGAATTATGGTTGAATTATGTCATCACTGCCCTTGTTAAGGATAAGCTCCAGGACTTTGTGTCAAATTCCTAAGGAATTCACTGATGGTCCTATTAACCCGTTCTACTACTCCATTACTTGAAGGTTTATACGGGGTAGTCAGTACATGATGGATATCATATACCTGCAAAATTGTCTCAACTCTTAACTTTGGAACTCTGGACCATTGTCTGAGAGCAAGCGGTATGGCTTCCTAGGCAAAGCAGGCAATACCCTATGCTCAAAAGCGCTAGATACTGTCCCAGAAGTTTTATTCCTAATTGGAATGGCAACTGCCCTCTTTGAATAGTAGTCCACAACCAGCAAGCATCCCATGTGACCGCGTAAGGTACATAGAAACTGAACTAGATCTGTTGCTACCAACTCGAATGGTAACAGGGTTACAATTCTCAACATGGGAAGTGCCACTACTTGAGCTGAGACTGATCTACAATCTACAGAAGCAAAGCTAAAAAAGACCTTAATATCCACTCTAAGGTTAGCCCGAGAGAAAGAAGAGAGTAGGGGGGTTAAAAGAAGAGAATAAGGGGTTATGTAAGTAGCAAAACGTATCATTCGTGGGTTAACATTCATTCAGAAAAAGAGAGAGAAAGACTCACCATCATCATCCGCCGGCCACTGCCGACAAGTCGGAAAAATAGTCGAAGAGAGTAGAAGAGGAGTAAAAGATGAAAAGAAGTAAAATAAGAAAGCTTACAAACCATGCAAACACAGTCTTAACTCAAACACTGTCATACCATGCAAACTACAGACACGCGAGTAAAGAGAGGATAAGAAAAGAGAAAAAAAAAGTATGAAGAATAAACAAAAAGTCGGTTAGTTTACGCTACGAGCTACATCTAAGTTCGTGTTAGTCTAATTTTTTTTAATATAATTTTGTTGCTGGCATATCACATGCTGGCATGTCACAAGCTGGCATTACTCGTCAAGCAGACTCAAACCTCGACCATTACCCCCAGAGCTCCTGTTGATAATTGTTTTATTATTTTAAACGACGTTAATATTTTTAATGTGCCTATCTAAACGGTTTTTAAACATATTAACGCTGGTAGAGTTCACGACGGACGCGGGAAGATTATTCCATTTATCAATTACTTTAAACGTAAAAAAGTTTTTAGCGATGTTAGTAATGAAACGTCTGCCACGTAATTGAAATCCGTCAATTGGTCAATTGCTCAACTGGCACTGTGAGCATGAAGTACAACATCACTGCCTTATATAATGAAGATGAAATACCTGACTAGAGAGAACATCTAGAACTTTTTTGCCTACCTCTATGTGTCATTTCTAGATGAATAATTATAGCTAGCTCAGCTACAGATGTAAATGGAACTAGAACTATTGAAGTATCACTATCTGGACTAATCTGCACTAATAAATTATTTCATACTTTAATTTCTTGAATACATTTATCACTTAAACTTTTCGAGATGTTTAAGATAATGGTTCTTAGGAGTTCCTTGATTAATATGGTATTTGAGAGACTTTAGAGTGAAATTATTGTTTTGCAAGGACATAATCTTGAAATCATCAAACAGAGGTTGACATTTTGCCGTTCCCACAACCATGCAGTCAGAAATGATGTCCTTATCATGAGGAAACTGAAATATTGGCAAAGGTTTTAAAGCTTCAACCACTTGACCTTGGTACCGAAGATAGTTTCTTGAAAAATCTAACTCCAAAGGAGCAAATTACAAGAAATTTGCACCTAGAACAAAACAGCATGGAAAAGAGTCCAATACCCTGGACTCGAACCATCAACTCATTAGAATCATTATCTTCTGAAGCTACACGTTCTCTCCAGGCAAAATCAGAAAAGAGGCTTATTTCTGCACCTGAATCTAACAAGCCACAAAATGTCTTTGCTTGACACTTTACTGCAACTACTGAACTAGACAAGGATGAATGGGCACAGCTGAAACAAATCTGGTGGCTGTAAAGTAATTTCTTCATCTGCCTAAAATTCCATTTCAAACTGGAGGTGTACAGAATCTTGAATTGGTTCCACAGTTGGAAGCTTACCAGTGTCTTGCCCTATGCTAGACCCTCAATTATATGTAAGTTACACTTCTTGAACTTTTCTATCTCTAATAAGAAGTTATAATGAACTCCACTTAGACAATGTAGATGGACTCTTTTCCCACAGTGGTAAATCAGTGCTGGAAGTGTCATTAAATTCAACTTTTTCTTCATCACTGCATTCATCCTGATTCCATACTTAGCCCGATTTCGAATAACAGCCTCAACAAGCTGCTGTCTTAACTGTGGATAAGAATCAGGGGGATTTCTTTCTAGACAATTCCTCAAAAAATACCACAGACATTCCACCATAGCAACACCACCACCATCAGGCTTGAAAAACAAATACAGCCCTTTGGGCAAATTTCAAGATTTTCACTTTCTCTTGGCTCATTACTGTGATAATGCTCCCTAGACAGAGCAACTGCAGCTAAGTTGTCTTTACCAGGATATATCTCGGCTCAAAATCAAAATCAGCTAAATCTTCTAGGGTCCTGGTAAGTCTGTTGTTAATCAACTTCATGTTATGTAAGTACTGGAGAGTTTGATGATCGGTGTTTAAAATAAAAGGTACACCATACAGGAAACCTCTAAAAGTCTTGACTGAGTAGACTATACTCGCTAGGCTTTGGAAAAGGTCATTGAGGCATAAACAATCACCTTGACCTAGCCATTCTGTTCTTGAGTCAGAAAAGCTCCAGCACCAATGACAGAAGTATCAACACACAAGCTGATTTTTTCAGCACTCTCACTATAATCTGGAAAAGCCAGTTCAATCTCCTGTTGCACTTCTGCTATAAGAGCCTCAGAAGCTCGATTCATTTCTGAAGTCCACTGGATCACGGAAGAACTCGGCCGTCCTGTAACTTCTGAAAGAGGTTTAACAATACCTGAACAATTAGGAAGAAATTTCCTCTAGAAAATTAATAAGCCAAGACATTAACGAAGTTCTCGAGTATTGTGAGGCTTGAAAAAGTTTTTGACTTTCTCAACATAACTAGGTGACTTAGTAACCCTTTTTTCACTGACGATGTGACCAAAGAAAGGCACACTAAACTTGAATCAATTACACTTTGAAGACTTGATCTTTATACCATGGTCCTGAAGAACCTTAAGACCAACTAGAGTTGAGCTTCAAAAGCCTTTTCCATGATTAAAATGTCATCAATCTAGATAATGACATTTTATTTCTGAAAAATGCTTGAGAATCTCCTGCATTTCTCTCTGAAATGCCGTGTTAGAACATTTTTTAGCCCAACACTTAATTTTTTTAAACTTCCAGTGCCCTTGTGGAGGGGAAAACGCCGTATAATTATCTTTGCTTGAGTCTTCAATTGGCATCTGATAATAACCTTGGACCAAGTCCAAGGTTGTACAAATCTTAACTCCATGTAAACTATAGACTGCATCCGTAAAATTTTCCATTGGAAACCTGTCATGTTTTGTAACTTTATTCAATTTTCTATAGTCAACGCATAATCATATGGACTCATCTGCTTTTGCAGTGGGCACAAATAAAGCACTCCATGGTTAGTTGGTTGGCTCAGTGATACCAAACTTAGGGAGTTCTTGACACAGATCTTTTCTTGCTTAGGCCATTGGTTCTGGAAATCTTTGAGCCTGATAAATAGGGGTTTCATCATATTTGATTGGCAGTCACGCATGCTTCTCCTACATCTGAATCTCCTTGACTCAAGATAGTTTATATATCTTGAACAGTTGATACACTTGACCTTTCTGATCACCATTAAGATCTTCCAGGTCAATTCCTTGATGCATTCGTTCTTCCATCCCTTCTCGCAAACCTAACTAACAGCTCTCATCTTCATGAACACTATTCACATGATCAGTACCCATGCTTCGTAAGACCCTATCAACAATATCTGGATTGCACCTTTCACTCTCCTCATCACCATGCATGTCTACAACAGAATACAGATGACTTAGTACATTCCCCACCCCATCTCTTGGTTTTATCTAGAAACTTTCCTTGATTACGTAACAGAGCAGAGGAATTCTCCAAGTCAATTTTCCCTAGAACTCCTGAAACTTTTTCCTTTAAATGATTGCTTTCAACTTTCCCATCATAAAACAAGAACTGTGGGTTGATAGAACAATGACAACTAGAATTCGGACTAGAATTACTTAATTCTATATATTCCCAACAAATGAGAACTTAAATTGGCCCACAATTATTGCTATGCATATTCTGAGCAGCCAAACATTGAACTGCATACACATATTTTCTACATTGCCCACTTCTTGTTCCTAAATAAATATATCAACTTGAATCATTCCCAGATCTAACTGAGATTCTTTTATTAAATAAATTTATTCTTAACCCATTTCCTAGAAATATAGAATAATCCTTATCTAGATTTTCAATAACTGAGAACTCGCATGGGATTAGGGAAATCTCATGAGTACTAATTTCTAAGAGTCACCTTACCTATTGTGCGAAAAGCTGAATCTTTACCTATTACTTGAATACATGAAGGAGCTGGTTTCAGGAGTAATCCCAAATCTCTGACCAACTCAGCAGTAACTAGACTAACCTAAGCCCCTGTATCTACTAGATCTTTAACTGTTTTGGACTCTACTGCAACATCCAAAACCATAACATCGGATGGTTCAAGTTCCGCAAATTGAACCTTTCTAATCTCAATCTTATCAGTATTTGGATGAGACACATTAGTCTCTTGAGAAACCAAACCAAAAGCTTGATCTAGAAAGTCCTCAGAATTCAACTCACTTTCATCTATAGGTTTGGTAATTTCCTCTACCTGGATATTCTGATAAGGGACAATGTTAGTGTTTCGTAAGTCCAGGTCAACGTCACTACTGATGTCTCCAGTGTCTCCCTGGCAACCCTGGAGAAACCTAGTTTTCCTGACTAGAAGATGGACCTTGAATACTCCCTTCATTAGACCTAGGTGTCCTACTTGGTGTTCTAGACTGGGCAGGTCTACGACTAGGACAAACCACCCATGGATGACTACCATTACAGATGGAGCAAGAGTACTCCCTAGATTGGCTGTTACTACTATTTCTTTTTGATCTTGATCTAATTTGGGTAGTCTTTTACAAAATGTTCTAGACTACCACAAACAAAACAAGCTCCTAATTTGAAACGATGCAGATCTGGATGGTTTGAGTTGTTCCCTATTTGAATTATAGAAAGTTCTAGGATTCTTACTATAACTCTTCTGCCTTCTACCTTGATTTCTGTTTTGGTTCTTTGGCTGACTTGTTGGTCTTATCGTTTTCTTTAACCCTTCAAGTTTCCCCTAGAACTGGATCTTTATATGCTTGCACTAGAAACACTTCAGTAGTTTGGTTCAATTTTTTCCTTGAAGTACTTGAGGCCTCCATAGCAAGAAGATCTAGAGTATGTGACCAGACAACATTTTTGCCATATAAAGTTTTATTTTCCATTATTATCCTGAACAAATGCTGGGCACATCTGAAGGAATTGTTTCTAGAGATTTTCGCTGAAGCTCTTTACAAGTCTCAGACTCTTACTTGGAAATGCCTGTCTAGCAAGAGTTTCTAAACGTGCTGCAGATACATCCAGAGATTTACCAACACTCAGTTTGGCACTATCAAATAATAGCCTGTGCGTCATCTCATCATACTCAACTCCGCAGTCTCCATATGCATTATACAGGGTGTCCCAAAAATCTGGAGTCAGGGAAAATAGACATTATATTTTTAAAGTTGAAACAAACACATTTCTAATGTCAGTTTTACATATTTCAGGGAAGAAAATACCCTGATGGCTCAGTATACCAATCAAGAGAAGGTGGAACTGGTATTGCTATTTGTTTCCGGAAAAAGCCAGAGGGAGGCAAGTAGTATGGGCGCAAAATGGACGAGTGAAGGAATGTTGCAATGTTGATCAATGTTGCAAAGGGGTATGCAACAAATGGGGGGGTTATGCAATGAAAGGGGGAGGGGTTATGCAATGAAGGGGAGAACCTAACCTAAGCCTTAACCTAAGAGGGAGAGAGAGGAGAAGGAGGAAGGGTGTTCGCCTGGCTCCAGCCAGACGCATAATGAGAGTTCATCTAAGCGCCCGTTGTCTTATAAGGTGTAAATCCGCCAGTTGGCTTAGAAGGCGTAAATGGCTTGTTCAGATGTACATTATTAGGGTTGAGTTGCCAGATTGCGCTATTTATTTAATTAAAGCATATATTATTGACAGTTGGCTTAGAAATGCGTCAGTCGGTTTAGAAGGCTTAATCTGGCGTAAATGGCTTGTTCAGGTGTACATTATTAGGGTTGAGTTGCCAGATAGCGCTATTTATTTAATTAATGCATATATTCTTGACAGTTGGCTTAGAAATCCGTCAGTCAGTTTAGTAGGCGTAACCAGCCATTTGGTATAATTAAATAATAATATCGCTTACAACCAAAAAAATAAATAAAACACCATTACATCATTCTGTTCATTTGGACGAATTATTGGAATCAATTTCATGAAATATATAGAAAATAAATATACAATCAAACGATGGAATATATATATATGATCAAAAAAAAAAAAATAATAGTATAAGAAATATGAACGAGGAATATATATATAATTAAAAATAAAATATAAAATAATATAATACAAAACGATGGAGTATAACCATCAATATAACAGTACAGGAGAAACACACACACACACACAATTATGTTAAATAATTAAATATATTGAAAATAAATACATACACTTTATCTTCTACTGCACTTAACTCAAAATAAAAAATAAAGAAAATAATATAATACAAAACGATGGAGTATAACCATCAATATAGCAGCACAGGAGAAAAAAAAATATATATATATATATATATATATATATATATATATATTATATATATAATAATATATATATATACACAAAATTATGTTAAATAATTAAATATATTGAAAATAATAATATACATCAAAATACACTCACTTTGTTCTACTGCGCAAAGTTATAGGGAGACCTATACTCTATCTAAATGGTCTTCATATCATTCAATACTATTTTTGTGCCCACTTTACATTCGGTTGGCAAGTTATCTTTAAATACGGCTAGAATACAATCAAAAGCACGCACAAAGAGGTCATCGTTAGCCACAACACCATTATTAAATTAAGTTTATAAACACTCTTTTCCAATCGAGGGTTTATTTTTACCGACCCGAGCTTTTCAATCGTGAACGCTTCTTCACACTGCATAGCGGCAGTTGAAATAATCTTCTAAGTCGTTACGACAGCTGCTCATTATATAAAAAATAGTTCTTCAGGGTGAACGATCATTCTCGCCTTGTTCAGTCCTACACTCGGTAAACCCATCGAGCAGAGCGGTGTATGCTTATTCAAGAACCGTATCAAAATAAAGCATATCCGTAATACGCGCATCTAATATAAGCTTCAACTTGCGGAATCCGACGATTTCAAACATTCTGTCGAGGATGAAACGGTTTCGCGTAGGGATAAGAGCGTTATTATCAGATGCATTCTTCCACATCAGTCGTATATCAATGCATGGCTGATCGTTATTTATACACAACGTACAAACAACGGCATACGAGTGGGTATCACTAATCTGCTCTCTTCTTGTACCTACACCTGCAGGAATTTTATAACGATCCTCACTCCACTTCTCAACTACCACGAAGATTCTATACATCTCTTCAACACTTAAATAAACACCATTCCATTTGTTTGTTTGTCTGCAAGTCGCTTCCAGTACATAGTTAATGGCACCGGATTTACGCCTGAACACGCGCAACGACTTTGTCACGGACACATCGTACACGGCATTGAGAATGCTGCTCAAAGGAAGTTCCATCGTATTCGAGGAGTGCACGTCCAGTCGGTTCAAGCTCTGAGATGACGATGAGCCACATGCAACGGATCGGCTCGATGGGAGGAGTGTCACACCATAAGCTAATGAAACGTGTACGGCGCTGTTCCAACATGTAAGAGTCATGTAAATACTTATATCCCATTATACTGAGTAGGTGTTTTCAGAAATTTTCCGATACATGAAGCAATATCGGTTTTAATGTTTTATCACTTCCACTCCCCAGAATACACACCAGACATTTTTGCATAGGGGGATTTTCACGAACTAAACACATCTTATTCACACTCCAGCGCACTATTTGAGAGAAACGTATGACCATATTTTTCCTTTTTGCTTAGCATGCGATACTCATCTCTAAATTGTTAAATACTCACGCAGACCTTTAGCCACAACCTCACTACAAACCTCGTCATGATATATATTAATGTAGTGGTAAAAATACTTAAGATTCTCCATGATGACAAGATTTACATTCTCAGTCGTAGGGTACGAGTACTCGGTATGATGCAACATGACATAATATCGCTTGTCGCACCACTCATCAACAAGACTCACTAACCATATCCGTTGCTTCTCTTTTGCACGTGTTGTTTCTTCTACTTCACGGTCTATGTAAGCTTTTATAAAGTTTAGTCCTACAACATAGTTCAATACATCACTTGTACCACGAAATCCTGCAATGCTCTCGCCAGAATAGCCGTAGAGTATTTGTATCTCTTGTTCCTTCGCACGATTCAATGTAGCCTTAAAAGTATCAAAGGAGGGTGGAATAGGGAGCCATTCAGTAACCTTATCTTCACACTTTACCGAACACCACTTCGTAAACGGCGAACACGCAATATTAAAGGTAGCCATTATTATTTTTCGTCTACGTGGGGAAATGCACGTCTGAGACCCAGGGCCTGCAGCGGTCAACTGAACACGCAGGGAAGAGATATGCCCAGGTAGTAGCAGGATTCACGTGGCCAATCATACAGGTGGGCGGAGCTTAGAACTTTCTCCTGTACACACGCTAGGCGGAGCTTAGGATTTTCTCCTGTACACACACACACACACACACAAAGGAGAAAGTAAAACGCTAATTGAAACACGATTTAGTTAATAAACGAAATATTCAAGGTGTGTATATATATTTGAAATACGTGTAATAAATAAGTTAACAATAGACATATCAAAGATTATAGTATCCAAAGAGTACGGCATCATAGGTAACAGGCACCTGATAACGTTTCCTATAGGTGTTACGGCACACCTTTTTACCCCTAAGATCCTTCACGCCCCCAGCTTCTGCGCCCGAAAATTGAGGGTACCTACAGTTAGTTGGGGCGGCCGGTCGCCCTCATCATCATCGTCGAAGCACACTAGATCCTTCAACGAATCAAAGTTAACGACCCGCCGACTCGCCTGGTTGAACGTGATACCCTTAGCCTTCACGATATATTTCATATCCTCCCCACCCTCACCCGTACCCCATAAGTTTTTGGTCCTGTTGAGACAAAAGAGTCGGCGTATGCGATGTCTCCACACTGGAGCACCGACAATTCAGCGCAGGACAATTCAGCGCCGGCAATTCAGCGCCGGCAATTCAGCGCCGACAATTCAGCGCAAAGACAATTCAGCGCAAGACAATTCAGCGTCGACAATTCAGCGCAAGTCAGTACAGTTAAAAGTTTAGTTAAAAATAATAAAAATAAATCGCAATAAATAAAAAAGAGAAAAATTTATATATTTATATATATGCTAAATTGGGAATGTATCGAAGGAGTGACATTTCAAAGGAGTGACATAACAAAGGAGTGACATAAATACCGTAACGAAGGAGTGACATAACGAAGGAGTGACAAATCGGAGATAAAATTCAAAGGAGTATAATTATTAAAATTTTATTTAAAAAAACAAAATTTGTTAGAATTGTTAAAATTAAAATTTTATTTCAAAAACTAGAAACCTAACCTAACCTAACAGTTGCAAGCCTCTCTTCCCTCTGGATTTGTTCTTTCTTCTTCTTTGTTGGTATTTTCGCGCTGAATTGTCTTGCGCTGAATTGTCTTGCGCTGAATTGTCTTTGCGCTGAATTGTCTTGCGCTGAATTGTCGGCGCCGAATTGTCCTGCGCTGAATTGTCGGGTCACGCTCCACACATCCTTGATCTTATCAGTCAACTCTCCGAGAAATTCACCAATTGGAGGCATGTATTCACCCTCTCTCTCTGTGACTATCACACTATCTGTATCGGCATACAAAACCCTCCGCCGCCCAAGAGAATGCAATAGGCCCCAAAGTTTGATGCGTGCGTCGACCGTTGTGAAGCTAGCTACAGGTATGTTTGTAACCCGTGAGGTATCTGTGGCCAATTCGGTATTGTTGTACGTTATTATGTAAGTATTAGATCCAGGTCTGGGATTGTATATACACCTCTGATCTTACGCTGGTGGGTTGTATGATTACATTCCCCACTGTTCTCCTATGCGCACTTCACGCACAAGGGAAACATGAGCTTGTGATTGATAACGATGGGTAAGATCGGCATCCATAAATCGCGTGGGGGTAGCACATCTACGAAAGAAAGGCCGAAATAGTACCCGTTCAAATTTGTTGAGAACACCTCGATAGTTGGCAGGTCAGGTCCCACCAGTTTCTCAGGTGCACCCACTGGGTACGGATTGTTCTTCATCGCGGAGGGATATAAATAACAGAAGCCGTAGTAATGGAGTTTCACGCCCTCCGTAGGCGGAAAGTACTCGTATAGCTTGAAGGGATTTGTACTCCCTCCGAACAAGCTATCACCACATTTGAGAGGATCCAGCACCATTGAACGCTTGATCGTGTTTATTTCTTCACGGTATTGTTCTGTTTCCATCCGTGCATCATACTCATGCTCCCACAATACTTTGTGAGCGAACTGGGAGCCTATAAGTTGATCGCGGGTGCGGGTCCACGCAAGACTGTCGGCAGGAGATCTACCGTGGATATCTCCTACAATTCCACACTCGGGACGGGGGCATCCGTGCCACCAGCAACCGTTAAATGAGTACATAGGTTTCTCACCAGTGGCACGGTTTTCGCTTAGACCATCAACCCAAAAAACACGACCATTAACTTTAATGGGTACTTCCCCCGTGTTGCGGGCATGCTTTATGTATACGCCTGTCTGCTGCTGTATGTTTATGAGACAGTAAATAGCCTTGTGCCCATAACTGCGGGGATTGTTTATGTGAATAACGGCTAAGGTGTCTTTAGGCATGAAGTTATACTTGAACACAGTAAAACATAATGAGGCGATCGTGGTTGCGACTTGCAACGGATCGCATTTGAAATGGCCTATGTACATCCTTCTAAAGGCCTGGAAACATACTCTAAGCACGCGCACATCATTCACGCAATAACGCTCATATTCATCAGCTATATTATAAGGATTAGATTCATTAAAACTGCTGTAGTATCGGTTAAAATCTTCACGTTCATCTGCACTCATACATTCACAGTTAAAGTAATGTTTGGGTGGAGGTAGTCCTACGTAATTTAAAGTTTCGCTAGTGAGGAATGTGTAAGGGAAATATCCTTTTGAAACTTCAGCGGCTACGCCCATCACCTTGGGTAGCTTTGCTAATTTACAAGGTGTGAATAATAAAATGTCTTTAGACTGTACAGTGTACATTACATCTTATTTGCATCTGTATTAGTTTGTTACCTCTTTTCAAGGGATCACCTGTAAATATCTCAGATGACTCGTGCTCAAGCAACTCCTTATAAAGGAACTGTGTATCAAATTTTGCCCCGTTATGGGCAAGAATATACACAGTCATTTTTTTTAACTTGTCCGCTAACTTGACAATATAGGACACAAAGAGTTTCACAGGGCTATCGTGGCATTCGTTTTAAAAACGTTTGTCCGTTTACCACATTTGTGACACTCATCACACTCGATCTCCATACACTCATCACAGATAGTCTGGCTTACAAGTAAATGTGGAATAACCTCTTTGGTTTCAGCGTTCGTGTATGTTTCTATATCGTAGTACACAGTTATACAAGGGCTATTTTTAGGCTTAGGTCTTTCATATAACATACATGCTTTACTCCACCGCCTTATATTTCTCATGGCATGTAGAACAGTGAATTTCATCACATTTATGCTTGAAATTCCCCAATTATCCATCATATGAAACATACCACATTCACAGATTCTCATTTTCCTGCACGTGCCAATTGATTTATGGAGCTCAAAACAGTTATTATTGAAAAATGTGCGTCTACACACATCACATCCCTCTTCTCAGCTTCAACTACACGGCTTTCACATTTGGAGCTTTTACACTGCTCACATACCATGTGGCAATCTTTACAATGTTTCACTATATCATCCGCAAACTCGATACACCCTTACACAAATCATGTTCCATATTTTCGACTTTTATCATAACTCGCGTAAAGGTCCCTTATATTACGGATGGGAGATACGTTGTTCCTGACAGCCCTAAAATAAGTAGGGGTCTTGTACGATCTCCACACTGCTTTTAAAAACATACACAGTCTACGACGATCATCCATTCCAAATACCTATACATTCATTTCCTGTTCTACCCTTCTCAGCTCTTCAGGACCCATATTACAGTCAAACTCAAGTTTACAGTCTACAGCTAGTTTACGGGCACGCTCCACTACCGTAGGCAACCAAATTTTTGACCGTGTATTTAGTACAGTAAACATACGGCAAGACTACTGCTATAAAGCCGCAACCACGATCGACGTTTATATGCCGCCTGTAAATAGCCTGAGAATTGAAGTTAAGAGTATAAGGTGTGGCACTATGACCCGCAACACGGAATACACGGTCAATATTTACCGTGAAGTTGTCCATATTGAAGGCTATACTACTTTGAGAGGCCTGCATTATACGGCCTAATATATACTCTATATCTTCAGCTGCCAAGCGTCTGAATGGTATTACTACCCAAAAATCATCTACATCTCCGTCATCTGACCCGAACCGAAGGACAGCCTCGTCTGACTTCACGTTCGTCGCGGTTCTGAAGGGCAAACTCTACAATACGTTCAACTATGCGCCGTGTTCAACACCATTGCTATACATGGATCTAGGATCAACCTGACTATATACCGATTTCTAGTCAAGGCTGGGGTGGGGTAGCGGTGCGCACCAACTCGAATGTTATACCATCCTCTACAGAACGAGAAGCTGCTGCGGCTGTGGAGGATGTACCGGAATTGAACAGGAATAAGGGGTATATTTGAGGAAGGTACTATTGTGGGGTTGTGTCGTAAGACGTAGAGGTTGGGGCTCTATTACTGGTGGTCTAACAACCGGCGCAATCCTGGCGCGCTTTATACCTGACGTGTGGGCTCTTCATGCCTCCGCTTTGAATTGGCGCGTGCTACAGGTATCGCTGGTGAGGTTCGTCAGGGGGATGGATTCTGTGATCACAACTACACTGTCGTCGGGGTCATCTGTAATATCGATGATGGGTGCTGTACCTCATCGTCATTCACGGTTCTGTGGGAGAAGAGAAAAGCAAGACTGTAGAATATAAGGTCATCACTTAAATATTTATTATATTTTGTAAATGACCCACTTAGGAGTGTGACGTGTTAGAAATGGATTCTGTAGAAAAATTCAGGTTCACGAGCCCATCCACATGTATTATATCTGGCCCTACAGGATGTGGTAAAACTGTGTTTATGCTTAAAATCATTAAAGAAAAGGGAGAGATGTTCTCAAAATTTGTGCATAAAGTTATATGGTGCTATTCGACGTATCAATCAGTGTTCAACGAGTACCAAGATGATATTTTGTTCCACAAAGGTGTATATGACGTTAATTCGTTAAAGGGAAATGAACATACAGTCATTGTAATTGACGATCTCATGTTGGAGATGGATAAAACGTTTGCCGAGACATTTACAGTATTCTCCCACCATCTTAACATAAGCGTGGTCTTCATCAGTCGGAATCTATTTTTCAAAAATAGATACATTCGCGATGTGTCGTTAAATACACAATATCTAGTCTTATTCGCGCAACGTAGAAATGTATCACAAATTGGGGTATTAGCCAATCAAATGTTCCCGAATCAGCGTAAGGAGTTTTTGGAAGTTTATAAAGAAGCTACAAGCCAGCGTTACGGATATTTGCTTTGCTACCTTCATCCGCGAAACACGTTTAGGGTGCTTCTAAAAACTCCAAACGAGCCTGAAACGGTGTATATTCCAGAATGACAAAGAAGCTAAAGAAATACCATGAATTAATAAAATCTATCATCGACTGCCCCGGGCAATGCAGCAGATGTTTCCTAAAAATATCGACTTCGACTTTTTAAAATGCATCTGTGAAATCTGTCTTAACGTTATAAATTGCAATGTATCAATGAAACCCCCTCAGAAGGCTCGCCTACGCCGTTACAAGAACATAATACGTGCACTCGCTCGTAAAAGTCAAACTGTGGGGAAGAAAAAACGAATTATTGTACAAAGAGGAGGGTTATTCCTCCCCATCTTATTTTCAGTTTTGGGTCCTTTACTGACTAGATTAATATAATGAAGAAAGTGGTAGTGATTCCACACGAGGTGTATGCTTCACTGCAAAGTTCAAAGAATCCAGACAGATCTAGATCCCGTAAAAGCAGGCTTAAAAGAATGGAAAGCGAATTGACCCTATTAAACAGTGAAAAAACACCTGATGAGAAAAGAATCTTATACCAAGAAGCTCTGCAGAAATTTCTTCACGAGTACGAAAATTATAAGAACCGACAGAGATTCCCGTGGTTATTAGGCACAGCACGGGAACGATGGACATGGTGACATAGGCCTGTGTCCGACGATAGAGCTGACCAACCAAAGATTAACGGGTCGGCCACACAACATATCGAGCATGTATTAAAAAGCACCCTCCCACATACATTGAGGAATAAAGGTTTAAGTCTTTATAATCTATTGAATGAGGATCCCACATACAATGGACCGATACAGGTGAGATCATTGTGGAAGGAGCAAAGGTACAGGGATCGAATATCGTAGACATCGTCCATGATCTGGTGAGAAAGTGGGATAGGCCCTCACCATCAGGATGGAAGCATATTAAAGCAAGACTACAACAAATAAATGTCCCCAAAACAATGATAGGAAATCTGAACAGGTTAAAAGACTTGGAACATGCATCGCACGTGACACAATTGAAGACGCCATCACCCCGGCGGTAACACCTCTGAAGAGGAGAAAGAAGAGGTTAAACAACGGTCAACCCTACCCACGTGCCTCTAAAATACGCAAATGGCTAACATATTAAGAAGCTATTATGATTTCTAGCCCAGCCTCCTACGGAGGCGTAGATAGACTGTACAGAAGTGTTTACAATGATGGAGTAGGAAAAAAGATGTTGAGAGTTTTTGCGGGAGCAGGACGCTTATACACTTCATAAGGTGAGAAAAAGGTTTAAAACAGCCAAGACAACAGCTGCTTCGATTGACTCTATTTGGCAAGCAGATTTAACAGACATGCAAAGATATTCTGTGTATAACGATGGTTACCGCTACATCTATTCATAATAGATGTATTCTCTAGATATCTGTGGCTAATTCCTCTGAAAAATAAATCGCCTGAAACAGTTGCTAAAGCCACCAAAACTGATGTTGAAAGAAAACAGGGTTCCTGGCTATTTTTGTACGGATATGGGGAAAGAATTTATAGGCCAGCTTTTCAGAACATGTTGACAGAGTTTAATATCAGCTACTACACTACCAATTCTATACATAAGGCATCTTTAGCTGAAAGAGTTCAACGTACCATAAAGGAACGCATGCACCGCTATTTTACACATAAAAACATACAGATTTCTAGACATTCTGGAATCATTGGCCTCATCCTACAACCGCTCACACCATCGCACGATTGGGACAACACCTAACGAGATTTTAGAAAGAGGTGCGCGCCAGAGGTGAGAAGAGATGGAACACCACCACCACACTCTGCGCGTTTCAAAATCATGATTATGTAAGGCTGTCGCGTTCGGGAAATAAATTCGCGAAGGGATTTGAGCAAGGATGGACACGTGAGATTTTTAAAGTTAGGGCTATGAACCTAAAGACGAATAATGTTGTATTACGTTGAAGATTTGAATGGGGAAGAAATCGCAGGAGGCTTTTACCGCGAGGAGTTGCAGAAAGTGACATTTAATTTAGGAAAAAATGTGTTTAAAATTGAGAAAATTTTAGGAAGCAAAGGTTCAGGAAAGAGAAAAATGTACCTGGTGAAATGGCTAGGATACCCAGAAAGCTTCAACACCTATAAAAGCTGATGCAATAATGAAGCTTAAATAGTATGCAACATGGCGCCTAACCATTTCTACGTCACACTCCCGTCCTCCTCGTCCCTGTCTGTACACCCTAACAACACACTAGCCAACTTTGTAACAGAACTCCACGGACCCATTGAATTGGGTCGTGATTCGTATGAGGTGGGATATGCGAAATTCATGATACCCTTTTTTAATATTGATTATAAAGAACCGTTTTTACGATTCTTAGAGACTGTAATGAGTGTGAAAAAGCCGGGGTAACTCGGGATGAATCCATGTGTACCGCCCTGACTGGGGATGCACGGTATTACAATACAGAAGTAACAATAGGACCCAGTCACAATGGTGAGACCGAGGATGTTGTGAGAGACTTAAACGTAAGGCTAAAAAGCTCAAATCTTACGGGCGATTTAGTATACGAAATCTTGAACAATGATCCCCATGCATGCACTGTGGCCATAAAATCGCAGGCTAACCGAAATATTAAAGACCAAAGAGTGTTCAAAATTATGACCGATGGACTATATCGATCAGTCCATCGTAATGTATCAGTTGAAATTGGAGAAAATGGTTGACGGCTATAAACCCCCAGACATGTGCTATATTTACAGCAATATAATGGAGCACCAGTTTGTTGGGGATACCCAGGCACGCCTGCTGCGCATAGCGCACATCCCCATCCATAGAGGAAGGAGTTTGAGTATTACATATGACAGACCCCATTATGTGAATGTCACAGCTAATCTAATAACCAATATCTCAATATATATAAGAACAATTGAGGGAAAAAATTTCCCGTTCGGTAACGGGAGCTTAACAGTGAAGCTGCACTTTCGACACACTAAGTTATAATGGACAGAAAGCCTTTCACAGTCTATCGAGGTATGAGATACCAGCGTGGTAGTGGACTTGGATCCATTTTTTCAACCATACTACGTACGGCTGTTCCCTTGCTGAAGAGGGGTGCAAGATACCTCGGAAGGAAAGCGTTACAATCAGGTCTTAACACAGCAGAAGACATATTGGCTGGGGCTAAACCTAAAGAAGCTCTAAAAAGACACTTAAAGCGTACACGGGACGAAATCGTCAAAGATGCAAAGAGAAAATTGCGTGGTGGTGGGAAGAAAAAGAAGAGGCTGTCCGGAAGAAGGGATTACCACCACGTGGCATTAAACGTAAATGATATAAAAAAGAAGTGTTCTAAGCGAATGAAACCTATGGTTGACCAGTTTTTTGACTGATATAAGCTAAGCACATTGATCTCATGAATCATAGTTTGTTTACAACTTGTCGTGAGAGGAGGCACTACTTCTAACTCGTCATGGCACGCTTCATCCATCCGTGTAGTTCACAATGTTGTAAATCGGAGCTATCCCTCTTTGACATGCCTCCAACTCAAGTTTCTATTGAACACAGTGACTTTATTACAATTAACCCTTTAAACACAATTAGTTCCCCGAGTGCCCCTATGGAATTCGTGATACCCAGCTCAGACCCTTACTTTTTTTACCCAAGCTGTGTGCACAGGTACGCTAAACTACTTATAGCCCATTCTGATGGAACGGACTGTGATGGCAAATATGCTGTATACCCTGAAACAAACTTTCTGCACTCCTTATTCAACCAGTGTGACGTATATTTAAATAAGGTCAACATATCGGCAGGAACAGGGTACTACCACCCACGAGCCTATCTGGAAAATGTGCTGAACTTTTCCGAAGAAGCGAAGGATACCATTTTAGGTGCCGAGGGATATTATCAAACTAAAGACGAAAGTAGTATAGAGGACAAATTTAAAAATTCTATAAAGAAGATATTTGAGTGTTTTGGACGCCTGCACACAGACTTCACATTCCAGGAGAAGTTGCTTGTGAATGGGGTGGATATGAAAATAAAGCTCACCCGCACGAATCCTGAGATCTGTTTAAATGTGGATGCTCATCAAGAAGAGGGAGCAAATCCCGTTGTGATTCACATTATGGAAACATACTTCCGCGTACGGCGAGTGAAATTAAGTTCACCTAAACAAATAGAAACTGAGAAAAATTTACTACACGCCACAGTAAAATACCTACTTAACAGAGCACAGATCAAACTATACACGGTGCCAGCAGGGTTGGCATCGAAACAGATAGAAAACATCGCCCTGGGAAATCTAACTAAAAGGATATTAATCGGAATGTAGGACCATGCTTCGGTGAATGGAAAATATAAAAATAGGGCCTTTAAATTCGAGAATTTTGGCCTTAAAAATATAACTCTATAGGTTAATGGCATTGCGTTGGGAGGGGGTATGGATATCGAGTATTCATCAGACGCTGTGTTACCGCTTTGCGCGAGAGCATATAATAATCTGGCCCATATTGCAAGTGATTGTGATGAGCTCGGGAATGGGGTAACGCAGAAAGAATTCATCGATCAATTTAACCTTTATCCGTTTGACATCACACCTGACTTATCTGGTAGTTTAAATACACACTTAAGTCCACAACAGAGTGGAAACATCTCATTCAGATTGGAATTCGCAAGCCTATAGACGCGCCTATAAGTGTACTACTTTACCTCGAGTCACAAGCACTAATAGAAGTAGACAGATTTAGGAGCGTTGTCACTGACTTTTAAAATGGATGCGAATACACTACAGAGAGTAATGAATAGTGAACGAATCACGTTCCAAATTTATCAGTGTTTGCGAAGACTGAAACATTGAAATTGCCATCTACGAGAAATTGCGGTAGCCTTATTTTGAACACAGATGTTATTGGTAGGGAAGGGATTCATTGGTTTGCAATCTATTTTAAAAATAGGGACCACATGTATTATTTTGATTCACTCGGCACTGAACCCTGGAGTGACTCTGTTATTGTAAAATTTCTCGATCAGTTGCATATATATATATATATATATATATATATATATATATATATATATATTGTTGCATTGGGAATATGATAAGGAAACTCATTACCTGATCAAAGGCTAATTTAGCCTATAAATAATTTGGAAAGCAATTACGTTTTTCTTATGTACATATTTATGTTGTTGTAACTTCATTATAATAATAACAATATTCAATACAATAAGTAGGAGTCGAGAGAGGTTTTCTTAGGTGTTATGGGATGAATTTAGGCCAAATGGACCTTTGCGGTCAACCTTTGCGGTCGGTTCGGCGATTCACCTGTTTCGAGTTTACCTCGTTATACATTTTTTTTCCAGAGATGCTTTCAAAGAAAGGAAATGGGAAAAGTAAATAGACAGTTTAGGTGAAGTTAGTTAAAATAATTATTGTTTTTCTTATATATATATATATATATATATATAAAGTGCGTATTGTTATTTTTGTTTACTGCTGCCTTTTGTTTTTTCATTCATTTCGGACAATAATCTATGTTTTCCACTCCACCTTAGACCTACAGTATACACAATAGGCACAAGGGGGAGCAATGGGGAGGGGTTATGTTTGAATGTAATCCACGTTTTTCACTCCACCTTATGTTTGAATGTAATCTACGTTTTTCACTCCACCTTATGTTTGAATGTAATCTAATTTTTAACAGTGATTTCGAAATAAAGTCAATAATGTGTGTGTGTGTGTGTGTGTGTGCCGTCTTCAGTTTTTCGAGCATTAACTCTCTCTCTCTCTCTCTCTCTCTCTCTCTCTCTCTCTCTCTCTGTATAAATAGAAATTAGATTCAGTTAGATATATAGAAAGAATTGTCAAAAGTAAATAAACATAGTATACCTTTTAAGGTGTTAGAATAAATGAAAGCGTTTCATGAATTATAGGTAAATCGAATATTATTCTTAGAGAATATGTTATTGGAATAATGTACAATATAAAGAGTCCTGTGTATTTCTTTTATTATTAATATTAAGATGAACGATTTCTTTTGCTAAGCCATGGGTTAATTGTATAGTGTATTTCTTTTATTGTTAATATTGGGAATCGTTTAAATAATTAGTTCTCTTGCTGAACAACTTTAAGGAGAAAGTCGATCTTGCCTTTAATAAATAAGTAATTAAATTAAATCCTGGTATCTGCCAACTCTCCTCATATAAATAAAAACACTATTTGGCAACTCATGTAAATAAAATTAAAATAAATGGTGGTATCTAGCAACTCACCCTAATAAGGTATACCTGAACATAATTAAATTAAAAAACATTATTTGGCAATTCATCTAAATAAATATATAGTGCTCTCTGGTAACTCCTCCATATATAAATAGGTGGTATCTGGCAACTCACGACCTTCTATATAACAGCTGCTTGGCCCCTGGACGTTCATAATGCGTCGGACTCCTGTGGAATAAAGAATCTCTCTCTCTCCCTAGGTTAAGGCATAGGTTAGGTTTCCCTTTGGGGGTGAGGTCATCCTCCCTTCTCCCCCCCCCCCCGAAGATCCCTCCCTCCCCCTTTGCAGCATTGATTTGTTGCATAACCCTTCCCCCTTTTGCAGCATTAATTTGTTGCATAACCCCCTCCCCCTTCATTGCATAGCCCTTGCAACATTCCCCTCAACTTTGTTGCATAAACCTTTGCAACATTGATCAATATTACATTGCAGCATTGCAACATTCTTGCACTCGTCCATTTTGCGCCCATACTACTGACGCATGTTCGTGAAATAACTGACAAGATAACAAGATAACACTAACACGTCTTCCTCTTTTATCGCCACGGCTTAAACAGCATCAACAGATTGTACCGCTCCTTGGTTTCAGGGGTCAAACACACATTTGGCGTCTGTACAACCTTCTTTTTCACTTTTCGGAAATACTCCTTTCCATTCTTCAGCCGCATTTTTTTCTTTCTCTTCTGGATCTTTGGGCGCCTAGCAAGTTCTCTCAAACTTGCTTGCAACTTCATAAATGGAACAGTTTTCGAATTCTTCAGGGCGGCTGGGGTATCAGGTCTCAGTCATGTTCTCAAAGTACCAATTTGTAGAGTCTTCAAGCATCTCGTCGAGCCCTTGCTGGGGCCTAAGGCGATGTGTGCGCCTGTTTGAAAGTCAACATCCACCCAAATCACCTAATCAGAGAGCAAAATAGGTGATGCTCCAAGAGCTTGTCAGCTGCTTCATAACCACCCGTGTCCTGCTTGACCATCATCTGCAGTCCGGCACTCTTATACTTTCCATATTTGGTCTTAGACTGATCTAAACTGTCCCACACACCCACTGCTTCGTTTTTCTCCTAATTTGTCTGGTAGTTGGTAACACACCTACTCAGAATCATGCTCTCCTCACCTATGTACTGCACATCTCTGTTTGCCTGCCAGATGAGCACCGTGCATGCATTGTAATCGTTTATATACCTCTCACTATCCTGTCGATCAAGCTGGCTTCTCGGCCATTCTTCATAGAGTTGATGCTCTCAGTGACGATAAAGAACTTAAAGCTACCCGGGGCCCGGGCAAACACTATTCAGGTGGACGAAACACAACAATATAAAGTTCAACAAGGAAAATTTTCAACTCATAAAATATGATAATAACAAAGAGCTGCAGAAAATAAAGAATACGAATCACTGCAACACCAAGATAACACCAAGATAACACCAAGCATACAAGTCAGGAATCTTGGGGTAACAATGTTATTGAATATAGAATTCAGAGAACACTAACATTAAAATTACAACAGCTATAAAAGTAATGGACATTATCTGGAGGAGTTTCCATTGCAGAAAAGCAAACTGCATGCTAAAATTATAGAATAGTTTAGCCCTCCAAAACCCGAGTATTGCTAAAAAATCGGAGCAAATTTGAAAGCACGGACATAAGCGTTTTTATGGAGTTAACTTCAAAGCCAAAAGGAACGTCACTTAAAAAAGGCGTTCTTTTTGGCTTTAAATTACATAGAAATTAAACATTTATACATATACAGATATATATACAGGGTGTTCCATAAGTCCGATTTCATAGGAAAATTGATTTAAAATTAAATTTACAAAGGTAATACATTAGAACTAAAACAATTGTTCAAATTGATGTCTTGTTTTGGGACCTTTTTCTGTTGCAGGTAGAATACCACGCAATGGCTAATATGAAAGTGAGTTACATTCCACAGGACAAAAAAAGGTCCCAAAACAAGACATCAATTTGAACATTTGTTTTAGTTATAATGTATTACTTTTGTAAATTTAATTTAAAAAAATAAATTTTCCTATAAGACCGAAATTATGGAACACCATAAAAAAAAGGGACTCCTTAGAGGTAAACTGTCATATTAAAAAAAGTAATGGGACTAGAGCCCTCAAACTTCATAGATGCTTCTCTTAGCATGTTGTTCATCTTAATTGAGAAGTTGTTCGATGTGTCCTCCTTCCTGCTCAACGCAGGCCTCCAAACGCGGACGCCACTAATCAATACACCTGTTTACATATCGTTGAGATACCTTCTCCTAGCTGAACAGAATTCTTTCGCGTAGTTCATCTATGTCTGATATTGGTACCAGGGATGTAAATTTTGGACTTCAGGGTTTTCCAAACACCATAATCTAGTGGTGAAAGATCGGGGCTACTAGCCGGCCACATATTGGGCTCGATAAAATCCGGTGTTTCGTTCTCAAGAAATGTGACAGTTTGTCGTGCTCTGTGAGCAGGGGGCTCCATCTTGTTGGAAAGTATATCTTTCACTCTATCTAACTGATATTCGACGAATTAATGGTGAAAGATATAATTTTCAACAAGATGGAGCCCCTGCTCACAGAGCACGCCAAACTGTCACATTCCTTGAGAACGAAACACCGGATTTTATCGAACCCAATATGTGGCCGGCTAGTAGCCCCGACCTTTCACCACTAGATTATGGTGTTTGGGAAGCCCTGAAGTCCAAAGTTTACATCCCTGGTACCAATATCAGAGACATAGATGAACTACGCGAAAGAATTCTGTTCAGCTAGGAGAAGGTGTCTCAACGATATGTAAACAGGTATATTGATCAGTGGCGTCCGCGTTTGGAGGCCTACATTGAGCAGGAAGGGGGACACATCGAGCAACTTCTCAATTAAGACGCACAACATGCTAAGGTAAGCATCTATGAAGTTTGGGAGCTCTAGTCCCCTTACTTTTTTTAATATGACAGTTTACCTCTAAGGGGTCACTTTTTTTTACCCACCCTGTATATATATATATATATATATATATATATATATACACGCATCTTGGTAATTTGTTTTAGTTCTGTATTCTAATTTTATATCTGAATATGAAACTTAATTGAATTTGAGATTATAGTTCGCATTGTAATTTTACTCTTACTGTTGTAAGAGTTGTAAGTTTTTAAATTGTTAATTTCACCAGTTTTTATTCTACCTTTATTTTTTTTTTTTTTAGCCACTGATTATGGGAGCTTAACTTCCGAAGCGTCTGGATATTAAATCTTTATAATGTTGACGTGGGCATTGATTATCCTTTTTATCCCAAAATGTTGGTTCCCTTGGAACACTGTTATCTACGATTATATACAGTATATATATGATAAAGAATTTCGTCTTATAAAAGTGAAAACTGAATAATGGTATACAGAAGGAAAATCTGCATCCTACACTTTATGTATTCAGTCCGGTAAGGAGTACCGCTTCGTTAAGACGTTTCAAGTACTTGATAGTTTCGTTTGGTGGGAAGAGAAGAGAGAGAGAGAGAGAGAGAGAGAGAGAGAGAGAGAGAGGCTCAGAATTGGAAATTCTTGATTACAAAGTGAACGAAAACAAACAGTTTCACTCTTGAGTTTAGTCGCTTCCGTTCTATTTCCGAACGAAGATAAACAAATAGAAACTTTTATTTGGGACGGGAGTATGGGGTTATGGCCAAGTTTTCTACGGGAAGGGGCGCATGGCCAGGTTCTTTATTTTCGGGGGAGGGAGAAAAAGCAAAGCCAAGTCCTTGCTAACGTACTGCTTAACAGCAAACAAACGGACTGAAAGTGAAGCTCTTACCTACTACTACTACATTTAATGGTTAAAGAAAGCCAAATAACTCTATAGGAAATGTTAAAATGATACACGATGAGTTACTCTTTAACAATGAACTTGTCAAAACCCGTAACGAGAGTTGATAAAAGTTGCATTCTTAGGTTTCGCAAACTGCAAAAGGAAAACTAACTGAATCTCGACTTTGTTTCACTTTTGACGAAAACTTTTACGTCACTTAAAATTCCATTTTCGACATAACAAATCAAATTCGATCCTAATTCAAAATAAATGTAGAAGTCAATAATTTTCAATTTAATGGAAACTTACAAAAGCATCTGCGAAGAGAAAAAAATTAATAATAACTTGGTTTCTACTGACTTTTATGTTGCACTTTGCGGTGAAAAATCAATAATCCATTATGTTTCTAATTATTTACTAAAGGATCATTTATTAAAATTAATAAAGCAGTAGAGAGGTTGCCTGTTAGTTACTCATTTTATATATATATATATATATATATGCAGAAAAATCAGAGAATAAAACGTGATCTTATTAATAAGCAAACAACCACAGGGAAAAAGGAAAAAGAAACACGAAATCCGAGCGCTTTCGTGATATATTCACATCTTCAAGGAAAAGAAAGCTTTCTTTTCCCTGAAGATGTGAATATATCACGAAAGCGCTCGGATTTCGTGTTTCTTTTTCCTTTTTCCCTGTGGTTGTTTGCTTATATATATATATATATATATATATATATATATATATATAATATATATATATAAATATATATATATATATCTATATATATGTATATATATATATATTACTAATGAAAACCGTGAACATACATGGTACTCATTTTATATATATATATTGTATATGCAAGAAAAATACCCTCTTTCCTCATCAATAACGGCGAAACCAGCGGCCATACTATAAACACCTTCAACCTCTCGAGTGCTTCGTTATATATTATAATGGAACCTAATCGATCTTAGAACGAAGTCCGAAAGAAATTACTTCTCTTCCAGAAGTCAGGAAAGGTTACTGTAAAGTTCTGCAAAGAGTTTAGGAATTGAAGCGACGCCCGGAAATAGAAAGTCAAACCATCCAAGGATTTGACGCCATTCAAAGGTATCTTCCTATTGGATTGGTTCACGGCTCATTTTTTAATGGGAAAAGAAAAGCAGGAGAGGAGAAAGGAGGGGAGATGTGACAGAGGGGAAAAGGGGAAGGGAAAAAAAGGGAAGAATTGGGAAGAAAGAAAGGAGAAGAGAAAAGCTGAGAAGATAGGAATAAGGATGAGAAGAAAGAGGAAGAGGAAAATGAAAATTTGGTAATGGAGAGAGAGAGAGAGAGAGAGAGAGAGAGACGAGAATACAAAGAGGGATAGAAAAGGGAGGGCAAAGGAGGAAAGAGGGGTTAACTATAAACATAAGGAATGACACTTAAGAAGAAAATCCAAGAAAAAGAAATGAGGAATAAAACCTCAATCAGTTTGGATCTTCTTTAGAAATCAGTCTATTCACGCACACATTTATTTATTCAATATAACCTTCATTTATCCTCCATTTATCTTCACATTTATTCCGGTTATATTACAAATGGTCTATTCAGCATGACATGGACTTGTCATCTATCTCCTCTGGTAATCAGGGACGTCCCTCGATGGCGCTGAATACAGGTGATCCCTCATTTCTGTTTAGAGAGAGAAACTCTCTCATCAAAGTGTCAGAGTTTTCGTTCAGGTTTTGGCACCTCTGAAAGCACGACATAATTATTACATTTATTTATACAATTATATATATATATATATAATATATATATATATATATATATATATATATATATATATATATATTAACTGCAAACACGCAGTATAATTAACGTAAAGAACGACGCTTGTATAAGAGAATATTCCGCGCAAGATGAGGAGGAAGAACGAAACAAATGAAAAAATGAGGTAACCACCCGGGAATCGACCCCGGGATCTTCCGATTGCCGGTCAGATATGATAACCATTACACCATGGGCCTCACTCGATCAAATGCCGTAATTCTCCTACATACGCGCAGAAACCAATGCCCCAAGGGGGCACCTTCCGCATGCCGTACATTATATACATTTTAACTGCAAACACGCAGTATAATTAACGTAAAGAACGACGCTTGTATAGGAGAATATTCCGCGCAAGATGAGGAGGAAGAACGAAACAAATGAAAATATATAATGTACGGCATGCGAGAGGTGCCCCCTTGGGGCATTGGTTTCTGCGCGTATGTAGGAGAATTACGGCATTTGATCGAGTGAGGCCCATGGTGTAATGGTTATCATATCTGACCGGCAATCGGAAGATCCCGGGTTCGATTCCCGGGTGGTTACCTCATTTTTTCATTTGTTTCGTTCTTCCTCCTCATCTTGCGCGGAATATTCTCCTATACAAGCGTCGTTCTTTACGCTAATTATACTGCGTGTTTGCAGTTAAAATGTATATAATGTAAGGCATGCGGGAGGTGCCCCCTTTGGAGCATTGGTTTCTGCGCGTATGTAGGAGAATTACGGCATTTGATCGAGTGAGGCCCATGGTGTAATGGTTATCATATCTGACCGGCAATCGGAAGATCCCGGGTTCGATTCCGGTGGTTACCTCATTTTTTTCATTTGTTTCGTTCTTCCTCCTCATCTTGCGCGAATATTCTCCTATACAAGCGTCGTTCTTTACGTTGATATATATATATATATATATGATGAATAAAACCACGAAGGAAAGGAAACACAAAATGGTGCTCAAGCGCTTTCGTCTAATGACATCCTCAGGAACAATGAAGTACATAAAAAGGGTTAAGCCTATATATAGTTTACAGAAAGAAAAAAAGAGAAAAAATAAATAACATACATACACACACACATATATATATATATATACATACATATCATATATACAAATACATACATACATACATACATACATATACATATATATACAATAAACAGAGAAGTAAAAATAATAAAAAAATTAAAAATTAAAACCTTAAAGGATTACCAGTGAGGCGTACAAATTTGTAAGGAAAAATATCGATTTTTAGCACAAGATCAAATGGATTATAAAGATACAAATTTATACTGGAACTCTGCCGGGTTTTAACACAATGCTGCCTATGGTCAGGTTTCGATATATAAAAACAAATAAAATGGAATAAATAAAAAGTAATCGATTTTTTAGCACAAGATCAAATGGATTATAAAAATACAAATTTATACTGGAACTCTGTCCGGGTTTTAACACAATGCTGACTATGGTCAGGTTTCGATATATATAAAAAAAATAAAATGCAAATTAAAAGTTAATAAAGTAGAAGACAAGTTTACCAAAGATTTAATGTTTACCCTTCTTATCTAAATCTTTTTCAAAGGAATTCAACATAACAGGATCGAGTTGAAAAAGACCTTTGCTTATGTTGAAGTTATTTGAATCTTGTCTCAACAAGGCAAAACGAACTTTCTATCGTGTCAATATTAACACTCGTACTTTGTCAAAAAATATTTTAGTACTTCCATTTTTCCCGGGCTTTTTAGGCATTGCTAATGTACTTAAACTTTTGGATATTAATGTAGTATTTTCATATAACAATATTGTGAAAAATATCATAGTAAAAAATAGCCCTACCAATAATTCAGGCATTATCTATAAAATTGGTTGTAAACAATGTGATTCCTTTTACATAGGTCAGACGGGAAAGGATTTGCACACACGTATAAAACAGCATCAATATTCCGTTAGAACAGGACAGTTGTCCAGTGCCCTTTTTGTCCATTTGTCAGAGTTAGCCACTGTATTGATTGGAATAATGCTTCAGTTTTATTCCATTCAAGCAACATTGTTAATAGAAATATTCTTGAGTCTGCCATTATCCAACTTTCAAATAACTTCAACATAAGCAAAGGTCTTTTTCAACTCGATCCTGTTATGTTGAATTCCTTTGAAAAAGATTTAGATAAGAAGGGTAAAACATTAAATCTTTGGTAAACTTGTCTTCTACTTTATTAACTTTTAATTTGCATTTTATTTTTTTTTATATATATCGAAACCTGACCATAGTCAGCATTGTGTTAAAACCCGGACAGAGTTCCAGTATAAATTTGTATTTTTATAATCCATTTGATCTTGTGCTAAAAATCGATTAACTTTTAATTTGCATTTTATTTTTTTATATATATCGAAACCTGACCATAGGCAGCATTGTGTTAAAACCCGGCAGAGTTCCAGTATAAATTTGTATCTTTATAATCCATTTGATCTTGTGCTAAAAATCGATATTTTTCCTTACAAATTTGTACGCCTCACTGGTAATCCTTTAGGTTTTAATTTTTAATTTTTTTAATTTTTTATTATTTTTACTTCTCTGTTTATTGTATAATATGTATGTATGTATGTATGTATGTATGTATGTATTTGTATATATAGATATGTATGTATATATATATATTATATATGTGTGTGTGTGTGTATGTATGTTATTTATTTTTCTCTTTTTTTTTCTTTCTGTAACCTATATATAGGCTTAACCCTTTTTATGTACTTCAGTGTTCCTGAGGATGTCATTAGACGAAAGCGCTTGAGCACCATTTTGTGTTTCCTTTCCTTCGTGGTTTTATTCATCATAAATATTTTTCACGTGTTACCTTTGTGAAATAATTTTCATATATATATATATATATATATATATATATTATATATATATACACCTTTCAGCCTTTTAAATATTCCGTGCGATGATTCCTCATTTCACGAAGGTCAAGCTTGCGCCCCTCCTCTCGAGTTGGCCTGGTGAAGTAGTGAGTTGGCTTCTTGTACTCTCTACCTCACATAGCCAGGTACGCCCGGCCCATCGGGGGTTGTTCTGAGCCAGGCGTCTAATCTTCGTTTGAAGATGTCCACCGCAACACTACTCGTGTTCCTTAGGTCATTGGGCAGCTGATTAAACAGTCTTGGTCCTCTCACAATAAAACTATTTTTTTTCAAGGGTTAAGGATGTTCCCTGTCTAGCCTTTAATTTGGGAACAGACACAGTCTTCCTTTCCTACTTTCCACTGTTGTTTGGGGAATTACAGGGTTCAGAGTAAGATTAGGGACTAGTTTCTCCATTATTTTCCAAGTGTAAATAATGGTGTATCTCTCTCTTCTCCTTTCCAGTGAATATAAGGTTTACTTCGCGTAACCTTTCCCAGTAATTTAGTTCTTTGCCCTCCTTGATGTTGGCTGTGAAGGTTCTCTGAATCCCTTCTAGCTGTCTAATGTCCTCTTTTTTTTATATGGGCATGTTAGGACCGAGCAGTATTCCAATTTGGGTATGATCAATGTTTTCAGAAGAGGAATCATTATATTCCTATCCCTTCATTTAAAGGTTCTCAGTATCTGCCCAGTTATTCGTTTTCCTCTGTTTACTGCTATCTTATTTTGTCTTTCAAATTTTGCATCATCAGTCATTACAATCCCTAAATCTTTTGGTTTAGAATTTTTCTGAATTTCCTGTCCATTTGGGGTATAATATTCCGTGGATTTTAGGTCCTCCCTTTTTCCGTACCGTAATAGTTGAAATTTCTCAGTGTTAAACTTCATATTGTTGTCTTCCGTCCGCTTGTAGATTCTGTTCATGTCTGTTTGTAGAGATCCTATATCTTCTGGGTTTCTTATTTTTCTACTGATCTCTGTGTCATCGGCAAAGGATGTTACTGTGCTGGCTCTGGTAACGTCCTCATCTATGTCAGTTAGCATGATTATGAAGAGTAGGGGAGCTAATACTGTTTCTTGTGGTACTGAGCTGAGGACCTCTGATTCTGACGAAGATATTCCTTGAACTGTAACGACTTGCCGCCGTTCACTAAGGAAATTACATACCCATTTCCCTACTTTTACTGTTATTCCCACATATTTCAGTTTATGTATTATGATTCCATGGTCACACTTGTCGAACGCTTTGGCAAAGTCTGCGTATATTACATCATAGTTTTCATTACTTTCCAGTGCATCAATAATGCTGTAGTGAGTAGAATGGGCGCAAAATGGGACAGTGTAATTGCAATGTTAATCAATGTTGCAAAGGGGAAAGGGGTAATGTTGCAAAAGGCGCATGGGTGATGTTGCAAATGGGAGGGGGTATTGCAACAATGAGGTGGGTGGGGTAGCGCCCAGCTGCATGAAGGGGGTGTATTGCAACAAGTGGGTGGGAGTGGGGAGTCCCCCAGTTGCATGAAGGGGGAGGGGGTTATGCAACAAGGGGTAGAGGGAAACCCCCAAGTTGTATAAAGGAGGAGCTTTGGGGGAGAAGTTGGGACGGCCTCACCCCCCAAAGGGGTATACCTAACCTAAGAGAGAGAAAGGAGGAGGAGTCTTTCGGGGAGAAGGTGGGACAGCCTCACCCCCCAAAGAGGTATGCCTAACCTAAGAGAGAGAGAGAGAGAGAGAGGAGAGAGGGAGACAGCATGTTTCGCCTGGCAACGCCAGACGCATAATAAAGCTCTCGGTTTCAGCACCTGGTTTATAAGGTGTAAATCAGTTGGCTTAATCAGCTATTTGGCTTAATCTGGCTTAGAAGGCGTAATTGGTTGTTTAGGTGTATATTAATAACCTTCGAGCGAATTAAAAGCACACACGCACATACACTCCCCGACTACATACACGCTCATAGATCCCTTATTATTACACACACACACACACACACACACACACACACACACCACACACACACACACATTGGCTTAACCAGCTAATTGACTTAATCCGCCAGTTGGCTAAGAAATCTTAATCTGGCTTAGAAGGCGTAAATGGCTTGTTCAGGTGTATATTATTATTATTTTTGAGTTGCCAGATTGCAATATTTATTAAATTAAAGCAGATATTCTTGACAGTTGGCTTAGAAGTCTTAAGCAGCCAGTCGGTTTATATATACAACCAAAAGAATTAAATAAAACACCATTACATCATTTTGTTTATTTAGACGAATTATTAGAAATAATTTCATGAAATACACAGAAAATAAATATACAATCAAAATAGTTCATTCTATACACAGTTTAAACGAGGGATATATATATATATATATATATATATATATAGATATATATATATATATATATATATATATATATATCCCTCGTTTAAACTGTATAGAATGAACTATTTTGATTGTATATTTATTTTCTGTATATTTCTTTTCGATATTTTCAACCATGACTTCTTCACTGCGCATAACGACAATTGAAATAATCTAAATCGTGCCAGCAGATGACCATTATATAAAGAAATAGTTCGTCAGGGTGAAATGCTTTTTGGTGTTTCCAAATTTCCCTTAAATATATACACTGAAAACTTTTATCTCTCTCTCTTTCTCTCTCTCTCCTCCACACGGGGTATAAAGGTTGTGCACACTTCTTCTGGGTGTTGTAAACTTTATACTTCGGGTATGACAGCCCTCCGGTCCCGAGTCGTGGGATTCTAGAGAAATTGGCTGCCAGTTCCTTTAGGTTCTCTCTCTCTTTCGGGAGGGCGGGTGAAGTCTGTTGTACAATCCTGTCCCATGTGTTACTAGGAACCCATCCCATCCCTACTCTGTCCTTTTAGCTTAGGTTAAGGATGCTCTCCTCTGACTGAAAAAAAAAATCTTTTAGTATTAAGTCTTTTTCTCTTCTTTTACTATAAGGGCCCTACTGCTACCTCATGCGTGGGACGAGAGGCTTTGGAACCTCTATAAATAACACCATTTAACGCTCGTAGGCCGTTAGAGACTGGGATGGAGGGGTCCCAGGCGTAGGGGCGCGATGAATGGAGTGTGGCTAGTGCCCCGTTAAGCCCATTCCTAACGCGTAATGGCCTGACCAGCCCCCTGCGACCGTTCTTTGGTGACCAGTTGATGGTGCTTGGCTGTACTGCTCTTAGGTGAGAGAGCTTTACTGCCCTGCTGGCTGCCAGGCCAGCGGAAGGTCTCGGGCATAGCCTCTGGGTCTAGTAGGATATCTCTTGAACTCTGGATTCTAAGAGTCTGGCCGCTTGTGAGTGACTAGTAAGACTTAGTAAGGAGCTGCATCTCGCTGTCGCTCCTGACGGGAAATCCGTGACGCCTGCGTCGCGAGTGTTTGTCAGTTGGTAGCTGCGACACGTTTGGGACTGTCCGGCTCTGGGGAGACCTTTGGTCAGTGCTACAGTAGCTAGAGATGTTGTCTTCTGGATGGGATGAACGTCACTTGCAAATAGGCGGATGCAGCTTGCGCGGGAAGAATTCACCCCCCCCCCCCCCTCCTTTTTTATCTACTGGTCAGAACGTTTTTGATAGTTTTCATTTCTAGAACGTTTTATCTTATTCAGTGTAATCAGGGTTCGAAAAAAAATTAAGTTACAATGATTGGACCGCAGAAACTGAAGGCTGAATGCGCGAGGTGCGGAGTAAATCAGTGGGTGACGAACTTCAAAGAAGCTTGCTTCGAAAAGATCAACCACTCAAGCATGTGCCGCTTTTGCGAACTCATGCAGTTGTACGAGAAGCTAGAGGAGAGGGTCCGGCGGCTCGAGTCGTCCAGATCGTCTGTTGGAGGTGCGGCGGTCGCTGACGCGGATGCGCCCTCCACCCCAGAGCTTATTGGTAGGATAGCCGCCACGGAAAGGTGGTCCAGCGGTGGACTGGACAGAGTTCGAGACCGCGGAGAAAGGATAGAAGTGCAACCTGGGCCCGAGATACAAAATCAGTGTCAGGAATCGCCAGCGACCCACGTGGAATGCACGGAACCGCGACGTAAATTGGAGGGAAGGGAGGGCACAAAGAAGGGGCCGATAGAGAAGGGTGGGAAGGGGCCGATAAGAAAAAGGGTGGGAAGGGGCCGATAAAGAAAAAGGGTGGGAAGGGGCCGATAAAGAAAAAGGGTGGGAAGGGGCCTACTGATAGCCCAAAGAAACCGAAGGATGTAGCTGCCGGTCGGGGTGGGTCGGGTACTGTAAGTGCGGCTGAGTCTATGGATGGCGACGGGTATCGAAAGGTATCGGGCAAGAAGGCTGCGAAGCAGAAACCTGAGACCCTGGTTGCCGCTGTCAGGACCTCCAACTGCTTTAGTCTCCTGTGCACGAAGGAGGACGACACCGTTTTGATTGGGGACTCACAGATCAGGGGCCAGGAGAAGTACTTTGCTTCTGAAAACCGGGACAGGAAGAAGGTAAGGTGCTTACCCGGGCGGGGAACGGCGCACTTAAGGAAGGAGTTAGAGAAGCTGCACGTGGCTAGTCGAAGGACTACGATCGTTGTCCACGCTGGTGGCAACGACCTGTTCCTCAAAGGCGGTAGGGTAGGTTCGACAGAAGGGATCATCACCGAGATCATGTCTCTTGAGGATGATCTAAAACTTAAAATAGACAGGGGAATATTGATGGGTATTTTATCGCGGATGAATGCCAGTGACCAGGCGCTCAGTAAGGTCATTGGCATCAACGAGAGGGTTCAAGAATTGTGCGTCTCACTGGGCGTGAGGTTGTTGACCCGTTCGACGCGTTTTCGGATAGGTGGGACCTCTATCAGGGGATGGTGTCCACCTCAATGTCAAGGGTAAAGGTGTGCTAGGCACGCTGCTGGACCGGAACCTATACCGTATGGTGAGGCCAAGCCCGGGGATTGATGATGGGCCCCCACTGGGGAGAGATGAAGTTGAGCCGATGGCGGACGTACCTTCAACTAAAAGGTGCGTCCATGTACAGTTGGGTGACCCTCCTTCCCCGTTGGAGGGGGCTCAGCCTCCTGCGGAATTTGCCCCCTCGTTGGTGAGGGGCTCTTCAACTCCCGACAGCCCTGGCTGTTCGGGAAACGGGTCGTGCTAGTGAGCGGTCAGAATAGGGAAGGCTTCCTCCGTGCAGTGCTTTTTAATGCTAGATCGATTAGGAATAAGTTTTGCGAGCTACGAGTGCTCTTAGCATCAGAATACCAGGATATCGTTGCTATCACCGAGTCCTGGATTCATATTGATCGTAGGGACTACGTTGGGGAGTTCGAGATTCCCAGGTATAGAATGTTTCACAAAGACCGCACCCGTGGGGAGGGGGGAGGGGTACTAATATACGTCAGATACACGTTGAGTCCGGTTGACTGCCAGTTCCGATCAGAAGGGGAGCTGCTTCGCGTCGATCTGAACGTGGGAGGGACGAACTATAGGTTAATCTTGGTGTACAGACCTCCGCGTCTCTTCCTCGAGGAGGATACAGCCCTGTACACCGAACTCCGTAGCCTGCTAGAGGAGAGGGTGTGTGTAGTTTTAGGAGACTTCAGCTGTCGCGACATCAAGTGGGAAGACAGGACTGCTGATGCCGAAGGGAGGAGGCTAGTTGACTTTGACGATGAGAACTTCCTGACTCACTGGGTCAATGGGCCTACACGAGGCGAAAGCGTTCTAGACTTAGTATTCACGACCGAAGACAACCTCGTCACTGGCCTCACCATTGACGAATCGTTGGGCGGGAGTGATCACGGTCTGAGTAGGTTCTGTGTCTGCGTCCTTCGGGTGAAGCGTAGTGACTGTAGAGGCAGTAAGCTCGATCTACCGAGGGCGGACTTTGTTGGCCTCCGGGATAGCGTAGGTGAGATGGGGTTAGAGATCACTGGCGATGTTGAGGAAGTGTGGAGTGCATTCCGGGACCAGTTTATGGGGCTGCAGTCTGCTGCCATACCCTCAAAACCGGTCACTCCCGCTTCAACGCAGCCTAAGTGGTTCAGTCGTGACATCGCTTCGGCTCTCCGAAATAGGAAAGCTGCTGCGTATAGGAAGGCGAAGGCCAATTTTTCCCATGAGAACACTGAGGCGTATGTCCGCCTGTGCAGGGAAGTCAAGGCGAGGGTTAGGCTAGCGAAACGTAACGAAGAACTCAGGGTGCCAAGCTTCTGTAAGGGGAAGGGAGGACACCCGCGTCATCCCCGAGCCAAGCGTCACGCACGAAGGTGCTGGCCTGGATAGTGTTCGGTGTACCGCGACAGTCGTTGCCGATAGAATAGACAAACTGAGCGCGTTTAAGGCTCCTGGGCCAGACCAGTTCCTCCCCACAGTGTTGCGGGAGGTGCGCGACCAGGTGGCTCCCCACCTGGCTACAGTCTTCAACAAATCGTTGGAGACGGGCCAGGTGCCTGGTGACTGGAGGGAAGCCAATGTGACCCCTAGCTTTAAGAAAGGGGATCACGAAAGTCCAGGGAACTATCGTCCCATTAGTCTCACTTCAGTTGTAGGTAAATTATTAGAGGGGATAATAGCGGACAGAATCGTTGACCATTTGGATTCCTACAAGCTGCTTGGGGACTCCCAACATGGGTTTAGACGGCATAGGTCGTGTCTCACAAACTTGCTCGAGTTTTTACACGTCATGTGGAGTTAGTATGATAAGAGTAGGGCGATTGATATACTTTATCTCGACTTTCAGAAAGCCTTTGATAAGGTACCTCACCGCCTGCTAATGGCCATAGTGCGGCGCTGGGTATCGGTGGGGAAGTAGGTAGGTGGATTGAAAACTGGCTGAAGAATAGGCGGCAGAGGGTTGTAATTAAAGGGGTTAGCTCGGGTTGGGCCTTGGTCACTAGCGGGGTTCCTCAGGGTTCCGTTTTGGGGCCACTGTTGTTTATCATTTACATAAATTATATCAACGCTGGCATCGTCAGTAGGATCGCCAAATTCGCTGATGACACCAAGCTTGGGGCCAATGTTGGGACACCAGAGGCGATCGAGAAACCGTGCGGACCTACGTAGGGTAGGAGAGTGTTCCGAAAAAATGGCAAATACCTTTTAACTCGGGTAAATGCAAGGTGATGCACATTGGCTACGCCAGTCAATCCCAAGTCGGACTACTCGATGTTGGGGAGTAATATCAAGGCCGCTGATTTAGAAAAGGACTTGGGTGTGCTAATTAGCAGCGACTTTAAGTTTACCAAACAGTGCGCAGAGGTGGAAAAGAGAGCCCTGAAGCTGTTGGGTTATATCAGGAGGCAATTTCGATTTCGGAACAAGTTGATTGTGCTCTCTCTGTACAATTCTCTGGTTCGGCCGCACCTGGAGTATGCTGTGCAGTTCAGGTCGCCCACACTCAGGAAAGATATTGAGAGGCTGGAGTGACTGCAAGCGAGGGCCACAAAGTTAATCCCTTCCGTTAGGCATAAAGGGCTACAATCGACGCTTATGCGCGCTAAATTTGTTTTCGCTGGAAACTCGGAGGCTGCGCGGTCAACTCATCGAGGTTTTCAAGTTCTTAAGCGGGTTGAACAATGTCGATTTTAGAAGCATGTTTAGTTTAAATGATAACCCAACTCGCAACAATGGTTGGAAGTTGGATTTGAAACGGTTTAGGATTAGTGTGTGTGGGAATTACTTTACGTATAAGATCTGTGACACGTGGAACAGGCTACCTCCCAGAAGTTGTGAACAGTTCTTCTGTGGATCTGTTCAAGAAAAAGCTAGACCGAATCTTGCACACTATTTGAGGGTGACAGAATTTTTCCCTGGCACTATTGCCATTGGTACCTCCTCGGTATGGCCCGCAAGGCCTTTTGAGGTACTACTTTTCCTTGTAACACCTTGTAACTCTCTCTTCGTCCTGCGCATACGCAGAGTTGACTATCGTAGAAAATGCTAAGCACCGCCCACTGTATGTCCAATCAAGAAGTGAGCGAGCTTGTGAGTGGCATTCTAATCTCTGGGTACAAATGGGCGTCGTACCACATATAAAAGTGAGTATTTTCATCTCGAACTTAAAGCATTTATTTTAACCAGTGAATAAACACACGTATCATGAGTCAGTCACAACAACTTTGCAGTTTACCGGCTTTATATGAAGATGGAGACACTGCCGCGGTTGCTACAATTAGTCTTTTTAACGCAACCGATCGGGACGGATTATTTCCAACACAAACATGATGATATTTGCAATGACGCTCCGTACGATCCAGCGCAAGGGAATGCACTTGAAATATAAATTTATATACCTGTATTTCTATTTTATTTTATTTTTTGTGGCCTATATTTAGTCGCGGACTTGATATTTATTTTAATGTTCCTGAAGATGTCATTAGGCGAATGCTCTTGAGCACCGTTCTGTGTTTCCTTCATGATTATTTCATCATATATAAATATACAGTATATGGAGGGGCTGTAGTAAATTATTTTCATCTTATTACATTTCATTGTAAAATGTTTCATCAAAATAGCAGGTATCCTCAATTTTTAAATACAGTGCCCGCGAAAAGTATCCGATCACCCTTGAAATTTGTATTTTTTACATAAAAAACTGTTTAAATGTATACTAACCTTATATTAGTATTTTGTCATCTGTCCTTTGGTTTGGATGACTTGTTCTAGACGTTTTGGCATGGATTTAATCAAGTTTTGACAAACTTCCACTGATATTTCCTTGCACCATACCTTTTTGATGGCCTCTTGTAATTTTTCGACTGAGCCAGTGTCGTGGCATTCAACCTTATTTTTTATTATTAGCCACAGATTTTCTATCGGATTGAGATCTGGACTATTACCAGGCCAATCCAAAATATCAAATTTATTGTCAGTAATCCATTTTGTCACTATTTTGGCCCTGTGACATGGTGCACCATCATGCATGTATGTTTTTGTCCTTTGGATTGCCATTGCAATTGGAAGTTTATCCTGTAGCATTGCTAAATACCGTGCACCATTCATAGTTGTGTTCTTCGGAAGAAAATATAAGTTTCCACGCCCATAGTAACCGAAACAACCCCAAGCCATCATACTTGGAGGGTGTTTCATTGTCTTTAGGGTGTATTTAGGGTCCATCCTATTTGAGCCAATAGGCCGGCGAACCTTTTTTGGACAACTTCTGAATGTCAAAAATGTCGACTCATCGCTAAATAAAACCTTCTTCCAGTCATCAACAGTCCAATGAATGTATTTTTTACAAAATGCGACACGTTTTTTACGCATTTTTTCATTAATGAACGGTTTCTTAGCAGCATGGCGAGATGGTAATCCGAGTTCTTTTGGAGCCGCTCCTGGATAGTTCGTTCAGAAACACCAGATAACAAATTATTCATATTAAATTTTATTTCTTTCGCAGTTATTGTTGGGTTTTTCAATACTAAACGTTTCATAAGTTTGTCTGTTCGCGAATTTGTTTTTCTCGGTCTGCCAGATCGTTTTTTAGGGACTGGCGTGGTTAGGCCACCATTGTTCTTAGCCCGTGAAACCCATAAATTAACGGTACTTTGGGATATGTTTAATTCCTTAGCTATCTGTCTCTGTGATTTCCCACATGCATGCAAAGCAACAATAGCACCTCGACAATCACTCTTAAGTTGTTTTTTTAGCACACATTATATATAAATTTTATTTACACCATTTTCTGTAAAAAAAAAAAAAATATCAAGAAATTTACACAAACAGTGAAATCTGACAAATTTGAGACACAGCCACCCGCAACGAAGGCTACCAGAACACTAATTTGAGAATGCGTTGGATAGCTCTCATATCAGCGAGCAACCTCAAAGTTACCAGATGTCGCTAGAACAAATAGAAAGTGAATTACATGTCTCTGAATATCAAGGGAAAATATTGTATTTTCTTGAGTGATCGGATACTTTTCGCGGGCACTGTATAGATTAGTTTGCATTAGTAATTAATAATTTATATTATGGTAAATCCTGTTTTGATATTTCTACTCATCAAAAATCGTCGAATTTTTTTAACTTATAACGATCAAGATTCCTTTGCAAGTTTTATATAATTTTATAAAATTCCATAATAAATTCATTTGAAATGTGAAGCTATTCGCCATTTTCTCTTAAAGGGGTCACAAACTTCTCTGAGCGGATCAAAGATATTTGATACTTCACATTGTAACTCTCTTCATATATATATATATATATATATAATATATATCAGCATGGATATCAGCATGGATTCCGATCAGGTAGATCATGCCTATCACAACTAATAGAGCACTACAACAATATCCTAGATGCATTGGAAGGCAATGACAACTACGATGTTATATACACAGATTTTGCTAAAGCTTTCGATAAATGTGACCATGGTATAATAGCACATAAAATCAAAGACATGGGAATAACAGGCAAAGTGGGAAAATGGATCTACAACTTCCTTAGTGATCGTCTGCAGGTCGTCAAAATTCAAGGTATATCATCATCAGAATCGGAAGTACGCAGCTCAGTACCACAAGGGACAGTACTGGCCCCACTCCTGTTCATTATCATGCTAACAGACATACTGTAGACAGCGGAGTAAACAGCAATAGTATAGTAACATCCTTTGCAGACGATACAAAGATCAGCAGAAAAATCAGCGATGTACATGACGTGGAGGCCTTGCAGAGGGACACGAACAAAATATACAAATGGTCAGAAGACAACAACATGTCATTCAACGCCGAGAAATTTCAGCTCTTGAGATATGGTAGAAAAGAAGAACTTAAACAGACTGCATATTATGCTCCAGATAGACAGGAAATTCAGAGAAGCATGAAAGCGATTGATCTCGGGATAATAATGACAGATGATGCGAAATTCGAAACACAAAATCAGATAGCGATAAATAAAGCAAAAAGAGTCGCCGGACAGGTTCTAAGAACGTTCAAGAGAAGGGACAGGACAGTAATGATTCCCCTGCTAAAAGCACTGATTATACCAAAACTTGAATACTGCTCAGTTTTGACGTCCCCATATAAAAAGGAAGAAACTAATAAACTAGAAGAAACGCAAAGGCATTTCACAGCCAGGATTGATGGCTGCAAAGAACTCAACTACTGGGAAAGACTACGTAAACTAAATCTGTGCTCACTGGAAAGAAGAAGAGAGAGGTACATCATAATCTATATATGGAAAATGATCGAAAAACTGGTACCAAACCTAAAACTAAACCCAATTACCATTCAAACAACACTGGAAAATAGGAAAGGCAGAATGTGTAGTGTTCCCAAATTAAAGGCACGACAAGGGACCTCCTCAACCCTGAAGGAAAATAGCTTGGTTGTCAGGGGGCCAAGACTTTTCAACCAGCTTTCTAAGGACCTCAGAAACGTAACGGGGGTCAAAGTTGAAGTCTTCAAAAAAAGACTGGATGCCTGGCTCAGGACAGTACCAGATGAGCCGGGCGTGCCTGGATATGTACGGTGGAGAGCGCAAGAAAGCAACTCGCTCCTCCACCAGGCCAGACCTAGAGGCGAGGCCACCAGCTTGACCTCCGTGTGAAGAGAGACCAACGCACGAAACAACATAAGATAAGGTGTGTGTGTATATATATATATATATATGTATACTCTGCATATGTTTTTTATGAAAAGTAAATGGGTTTTTATTAAAAAAGATTCAGAAAAATGTGTGAACTAATCAAATTAATTTAAAATTATACTTTCTCTTTAAAGGTCCGATGAGGAACTGACTCGTGTTATACAATCTTTTCGTGATAGCACTGAAGAAACGCATCTCGTGGACCTGAATACGGATGTAGAAGTTTTACCGCGCATTCAACCCAGCGATTGCCACATCATGAACGAAATAATGTAAGCTTTTTTTCTTATGTTTCGGGTAAGAGCTTTTTCTTTTACATGTGTTTCGGGTAAGCAGAAGACTCAATGTATTTTCATCAATTTATTAAATGATAGAAATCATGTTTTATAAAATAGTACAATTTTTTATATCCATCTTAAATTAGCTACAGAATTAGTATCCATTACATTTTAAATAAGCTACAGAATACACAAACTAACATTATTGGAGACAACATTGATGTAAATATTCATTTTATATATACGAGCAAGACATCATCCAAAACATCGAGTGCGCACAAACGGGAACCTTTTTTTTATCTGTCTGCACACCATTTGATCATTCCGCTCAGTGTGACACGGGTCGAATAATTTTAAAAATTTATAAATTCCTTTCCACGTGACATGTGCATGAGAAATGAAAGGCAATACATACCACATACTTTACTAAAGTATCCCTGGAATCGATAGGGACCAGACAATTTCGGGAATGTGTCCCTGTTCGAGAAATTTTACAAGAATAACGTCATTCCATGTATGAATCCCGAGTGAATTAAAATAGTACATGCGGTCCCGATTTTTAAAGTAGATAGCTATCCAATGAATCCCTTCACCACCAACAACATCGGTATTCACAATAAGACCACCGCATTTTCTCGTAGTTGGCAATTTCAATGTTTCAGTCTTCGCAAACACACCGATAAATTTGGAGCGCGTGATTCGTTCACTATTCATTATTCTCTGAAGTGTATTCGCGTCCATTTTAAAAGTCAGTGACAACGCCCATAAATCTGTCAACTTCTATCAAGGCTTGTGGCTCGAGGTATACTAGTACACTAATAGGCGCGTCTATAGGCTTGGCGAATTCCAATCTGACAGATGTTTCTACTCTGTTGTGGACTTAAATGTGTATTTAAACTAGCAGATAAGTCAGGTGTGATGTCAAACGGATAAAGATTAAATTGATCAATGAATTCTTTCTGCGTTAACCCAATCCCGAGCTCATCACAAGCACCTGCAATATGGGCCAGATTACTATATGCTCTCGCGCAAAGCGGGAACACAGCGTCTGATGAATAATCCGTATCCAATGCCCCGCCCAACGCAACGCCATTGATGTATAGAGTTATATTTTTAAGGCCAAAATTCTCGAATTTAAAGGCATTCTTTTTATATTTTCCATTCACCGAAGCATGTTCCTGCATTCCAATTAATATCCTTTTGGGTAGAACTCCAAGGGCCACGTTTTCTATCTGTTTCGAGGCCAACCCTGCTGGCACCGTGTATAGTTTGATCTGTACTCTGTTAATTGGGTATTTTACTGTGGCGTGTAGTAAATTTTTCTCAATTTTTAATTGTTTTGGTGAACTTAATTTCACACGGCGAACGCGAAGGTATGTCTCCATAATGTGAATCACAACGGGCTTTGCACCCTTTTTTTGATTTTTGATCAGTCCCCAGATTTAAGCAAATCTCAGGATTCTTGCGGGTGAGCTTTATTTTCATATCCACCCCATTCACAAGCAACTTCTCCTGGAATGTGAAGTCTGTATGGAGGCGTCCAAAACACTCATATACCTTCTTTTTAGAATTTTTAAATTTGTCCTTTATGCTACTTTTGTCTTTAGTCTGATAATAGCCCTCGGCAGTTAAAAAGGTATCCTTCGCTTCTTTAGAAAAGTTCAGCACATTTTCCAGATAGGCTCGTGGGTGATAGTACCCCGTTCCTGCCGATATGTTGACCTGATTTAAATATACGTCACACTGGTTGAATAAGGAGTGCAGAGAGTTTGTTTCAGGGTATACAGCATATTTGTCATCACAGTCCATTCCATCAGAATGGGCTATACGTAGTTTAGCGTACATGTGCACACAGCTTGGATAAAAAAAGTAAAGGCCTGAGCTGGGTATCACGCATTCTATAGGAGCACTCTGGGAACTAATTGTGTTTAACGGATTAATTGTAATAAAGTCACTGTGTTCAATAGAAACTTGAGTTGGAGGCATGTCAAAGAGGGACAGCTCCGATTTAAAACATTGTGAACTACGCTGATGGATGAAGAGTGCCATGACGAGCCAAAAATAGTGCCACCTCTCTCGACAAGTAGTAAACAGTCTATGATTCATGAGAGCAATGTCCTTAGCTTATATCAGTAAAAAACTGGTCAACCATAGGTTTCATTCGCTTAGAACACTTCTTTTTTTATATCCTTTTAAGTTTAACGCCACGTGCTGGTGACCCCTTCCTCCGGACAGGCCTCTTCTTCTCCCCACCACCACGCATTTTTCTCTTTGTATCTTTGATGATTTCGTCCCGTGCACACTTTAAGTGTTTTTTTAGAGCTTCTTTTGGTTTAGCCCCCCCATTATGTCTTCTGCCGTGTTAAGACTTGATTGTAGCGCTTTCCTCCCGAGGTATCTGGCACCCCTCTTCAGCAAGGGGACAGCCGTACGTAGTATGGTTGAAAAAATGGATCCAAGCTCACTCCCACGCTTGTATCTCACCCCTCGATAGACTATGAAGGCTTTCTATCTATTATAACTTAGTGTGTCGAAAGTGCAGCTTCACTGTTAAGCTCCCATCACCGAATGGGAAATTTTTTCCCTCAATCGTTCTTATATATATATATTGAGATATTGGTTACTAGATTAGTCGCGACATTCACATAATGGGACCTGTCATATGTAATACTCATGCTCCTCCCTCTATGATTGGGAATGTGCGCGATGCGCAGCAGGCGTTCCTGGGTATCCCGAACAAACTGGTGCTCCACTATATTGCTGTAAATATAGTACATGTCTCGGGGTGCATAGCCAGCACCCAATTTCTCCAATTTCATCTGATACATTAGGATGGACAAGTCATGTTGTACCTCGTGAAAGGGATCTCTTTGGAAGGCTGATCGATATTGCTCCTTGGTTATAATTTTGAACACCCCTTTGTCTTTAATATTTCTGTTTGCCTTTGATTTTAGGATTAGAGTATGTGCAGCGTTTTCTTTGTTTAATAATCGTACACTAAATTAACCATAAGATTTGAGTTTCTTAAGCTAACGTTTAAGTTTCTCATAACATCCTCAGCCGCACCATAACGCCCCGGACCTAGTGCTATTACTGTACTATAAAACCGTGCATCTCCAATCGGGGCGATACGTATGCTTTCATTCCGAGTTATTCCGGCTTTTTCAAACTCATCAAGGTCTCTAAGAACCGTAAAAACGGGTTCTTTATTATCAATATTTAAAATTCAATTAAAAAGAATCACATCCCAATTCAATGGGTCCATGGAGTTCTGTTGCAAAGTTGGCCAGGGTGTTGTTAGGATGTACAGACAGAGAAGAAGAGGACGATAGTGTAACGTAGAAGTGGTTAGGCACCATGTTGCATACTTTTTAAACTTCATTATTGCATCAGCTTTTATATAAGTGTTGAAGCTTTCTGGGTACCCTAGCCATTTCACCAGGTACATTTTTCTCTTTCCTGAGCCTTTGCTTCCTAAAAATTTTTCAATTTTAAACACATTTTTTCCTAAATTAAATGTCACTTTCTGCAACTCGTCGCGGTAAAAGACTCCTGCGATTTATTCCCCATTCAAATCTTCTACGTAATACAGCATTATCTCGCCTTTAGGTCTCATAGCCCTAACTTTAAAAATCTCACTTGTCCAACCTTGCTCAAATCCCTTCGCGAATTTATTCCCCGAACGCGATAGCCTTACATTATCATTGCTTTTGAAACGTGCAGAGTGTGGTGGTGTTCTACGAATATCTCTCCTCACATCAAGCTCTGTGTGCGTACCGCTTTCTAAAATCTCGTTAGGTGTTGATCCAATCGTGCGATGGTGTGAGCGGTTGTATGATGAGGCCAATGATTCCAGAATGTCTATATATATCTGTATGTGTTTTTATGTGTAAAATAACGGTGCATGCGTTGCTTTATGGTATGCTCGGCCTATAAATTATTTCCCCATATCCGTACAAAAATAGCCAGAAACCCTGTTTTCTTTCAATATCAACGTTTTGGTGGCTTTAGCAACTGTCTCAGGCGATTTATTTCTCAGAGGAATTAGCCACAGATATCTAGAGAATACACCTATTATGAATAGGATGTAGCGGTAACTATCGTTATACACTGAATATTTTTGCATGTCTGTTAAATCTGCTTGCTAAATAGAATCAATCGATGCCGCTGTTGTCTTGGCTGTTTTAAACCTTTTTCTCACACGCTTATGAAGTGTATAAGCATCCTGCTCCGGCAAAATCCTCTCAACATCTTTTTTCCCTACTCCATCATTATAAACACTTCTGTGCAGTGCTGTCTATCTACGCTTCCGTTGAAGGCTGGGCTAGAAATATCTTAATAATGTCTTCTTAATATGTTAGCCATTTGCGTATTTTAGAGGCACGTGGGTAGGGATGACCGTTGTTTAGCCTCTTCTTTCTCCTCTTCAGAGTTGCTACCGCTGGGGGTGATGGCGTTCTCAATTGTCGCACAGAGATGTATGTTCCAAGTCTTTTAACCTGTTCAGATTTCCTACCATTGTTTTGGGAACATTTATTTGTTGTAGTCTTGCTTTAATATGCTTCCATCCTGATGGTGAGGGTCTATCCCACTTTCTCTCCAGATCTTGAACGATGTCAACAATATTCAAGCACTGTACCTTTGCTCCTTCCACAATGTTCTCACCTGTATCGGTCCACTGTATGTTGGGATCCTCACTCAATAGATTATAAAAACTTAAACCTTTATTCCTCAATGTATGTGGGAGGCTGTTTTTTAATACATGCTCGATATGATGTGGGGCCGTCCCGTTATTCTTTGGTTGGTCAGCTTTAACGCCGGACACAGTTTCTATGTCGTCATGCTCACTGTTCTCCGCGCCTATGCCTAATAACCACCGGAACCTCTGTCGGATTCTTATAATTTTCGTACTCGTGAAGAAATTTCTGCAGAGCTTCTTGGTATAAGATTCTTTTCTCATCAGGGGTTTTTTCACTGTTTAATAGGGTTAACAATTCGCTTTCCATTCTTTCAAGTCTGCTTTTACGGGGTTCTGGAACCGTGTCTGGACTCTTTGAACTTTGCAGTGACTCATGCACCTCGTGTGGAAGCACTACCACTTTCTTCATTATATTAATCAAGTCAGTAAAGGCCCCAAAACTGAAAATAAGATGGAGAGGAATGACCACACTCTTTGTACAATAATTCGTTTTTTCTTCCCCACATCTGACTTTTACGAGCGAGTGTACGTATTATGTTCTTGTAAGGGCGTAGGCGAGCCTTCTGAGGGGATTTCACAGATGCATTTTAAAAAGTTGGAGTCAATATTTTTAGCAAACATCTATTGCATTGCCCGGGGCAGGCGATGATAGGTTTTTATTAATTCATGGTATTTCTTTAGCCTCTGTCATTCTGGAATATACACCGTTTCAGGCTCGTTTGGAAATATATTCGTTCTTAGAAGCACCCTAAGCGTGTTTCGCTGATGAAGGTCACAAGCAAATATTCGTAACGTTGGCTTGTAGCTTCTTTATAAACTTCCAAAAACCTCTTAAACTGATTCGGGAACATTTGATTGGCTAATACCCCAATTTGTGACACATCTCTACATACGTTGCGCGAATAAGACTAGATATTGTGTATTTAACGACACATCGTGCATGTATCTATTTTTGAAAAATAGATTCCGATTGATGAAGAATACGCTTATGTTAAGATGGTGGGGGAACACTGTAAATGTCTCGGCAAACGTTTTAGCCATTTCTAACATGAGATCGTCACTTACACTGACTGTATGCTCATTTCCCTTTAACGAATTAACGTCATATACACGTTTGTGGAACAAAATATCATCTTGGTACTCGTTGAACACTGATTGATACGTTGAATAGCACCATATAACTTTATGTACAAGTTTTGAGAACATCTCTCCCTTTTCTTTCATGATTTTAAGCATAAACACAGTTTTACCACATCCTTTAGGGCCAGATATAATATATGTGGATGGGCTCGTGAACCTGAATTTTTCTACAGAATCCATCTCTAACACGACACACTCCTAAGTGGGTCATTTACAAAATATATTCTATAGTCTTGTTTTTGCTTTTCTTCCACAGAACCGTGAATAACGATGAAGTACAGCATCATGGCTCCATCATCGATATTACAGACGACCCCGATGACAATGTAGTTGTTGTCACAGACTCCACCCCCGCTAACGAGCCCACACCAGCGACACCTGTAACACCACCACCCACGCGACAATTCAAAACGGAGACATGATGAAGAGCCTTCCACGTCAGATATAAAGTGTGCCAAGAATGCACCGGTTGTTAAACCCCAATAATAGAGCCCCAACCCTCTACGTCTTACGATACAACCACCACAATAGTTCCTTCCTCAAATAAAGTTGTAGTCCCTAATTCTTGTTCAATTCCGGGTACATCCTCCACAACAGCAGCAGCTTCTCGTTCTGTAGAGGATGGCATAACATTCGAGTTGGTGCGTACCGCCACCCCCACCCCAGCCCTGACTAGAAATCGGTACGTAGTCTGGGTTGGTCCTGGATCCATGTATAGCAATGGTGTTGAACACGGACTACGACACGTAGTTGAACGTATTGTGGGGTTTGCCATTCAGAACCGCGACAAACGTGAAGTCAGGACGAGGCTGTCCTTCGGGTTCGGGTCATATGACGGGGATGTATGATAGACGATTTTTGGGTAGTAATACCATTCATACGCTTGGCAGCTGTAGATATAGAATATATATTAAGCCGTATAATGCAGACCTTTCAAAGTAGTACAGCCTTCAATATGGACGACTTCACTGTAGATATTGACCGTGTGTTCCGTGTTGCGGGTCAGAGTGCCACATCTTATACTCTTAACTTCAATTCTCAGGCTATTTACAGACGGCATATAAACGCCGAGCGTTGTTGCTGTTTTATAGCATTAGTCTTGGCATGTACGTTTACTGTACTAAATACACGGACGCAAAAAATTTGGTTGCCTACGGTTGTGCAGCGTGCCCGTAAACTGGCTTTAAATTGGAAGTTTGAGTTTGAGTGTAAAATGGGCCCTGAATCGCTGAGAAAGGTAAAGCAGGAAATGAATGTTCGTATAGTTGTATTTGGAATGGATGCTCGTCGTAGGACTGTGTATGTTTTTAAAAGCTGTGTGAGAGATCATACAAGACCCCTACTTATTTTAGGATTGTCAGGCTCAACGTATCTCCCCATCCGTAATATAAGGGCTCTTTACGCGAGTTATGATAAAAGTCGAAAATATGGACGGCATCATGATTTGTGTAAGGGATGTCTCGAGTTTGCGGATGATATAGTGAAACATTGTAAGGATTGCCACATGGTATGTGAGTAGTGTAAAAGCTCCAAATGTGAAAGCTGTGTGGTTGAAGCTAAGAGGGACTGTGATGTATGCAGACGCACATTTTTCAATAATAACTGTTTTGCTCTCCTTAAGTCAATTGTCAGGTGCAGGAAAATGAGAATCTGTGAATGTGGTATTTTTCATATGATGGATAATTGGGGGAATTTCAAGCATAATTGTGATGAAATTCACCGTTCTACATGCCATGAGAAATATAAAGTGGTTAGAGTGAAGCTAAGCCTAAAAATAGACCTTGTATAACTGTATACTACGATATAGTAGAAACATATCCGGTTACTGAAACGAAAGAGATTATCCCAAATCTACTTGGAAGCCAAACTACCTGCGATGAGTGCATGGAAGTCGAGTGTGATGAGTGTCACAAATGTAGTAAACGAACAAAGGTTTTTAAAACGATTGCACACGACAGTCCCATGAAACTCTTTGTGTCCTATATTGTCAAGTTAGCGGACAAGTTAAAAAAATGACTGTGTATATTCTTGCCCATTCTAATGAGTTTAAGATAAACTTTTGACGGTTGTCATATCCTATTCTTTCCTGACATGCCTTTGTTACTAGGTTCACTGCCCTTTCCACACTTTGACTGTGGCATGGAAAAGAAGCTATCTCCAGTGGCTTACATCGATTCTGTAGTAGCTTATCGTCGTTAAAATTGTTTATCAGCGGTGGAGGAGTAATGATCTCTTTTTGCCAATCGATCATCTCGGTGTAGTCAGTAGATTGGAAATTGAGGGTTCGAGACAACTCAAAGTTTCTGGTACCTGAAAATCCTGTTCTTGAAAGGATGATTTTCTGAATAGCTTGCTCCCTAATTTCTAGTCTCTTGTCAGTTACCATTGATATGAGTATATTTTGTGGGTGGGCAAAGTAGGCGTTATTTTTTAATACTGGTTCTATGACTGATCTATGTTCTTCATCTAAATTTCGAAGTTTCGAAACAAGCACATTAAATGCCAAAAGTTATATGCACCATCAGTTGCATTAGGATGAGATTTTATCCAAAACCACCATGGAGCATAGAACTGCATAATAATGTTGACTATATCTTGAAGGATTTTATCGGGATTTGGCGTTGAGATATATAATCGAAGGATCCTGTTGGCTAAAGTTAACCAGCGAGCATGGTGAAGGGTACCTGGGGATCGAGTGGACAGATCTTGAGAAGTGTCTCCAGTTTGCACTGCCAGACACATATCATAGAAATATCTTTGATCACTGCTTAGCTCCTTCACAACATTTGTTGGAATTTCTTTAATGTTTCCCTTTACTCGAGAATATTTGACTACCTCCAATTTTGTTAAATCTGTTTTCAGTTTATTCCCATTTGAACCCACAAAATTATTTGGACCTGTTGTTTTACCATTAATGGCTTTGTAGACGTGCATAAAAGGCAGCTCATTCAAATACAAGAGGCACACCAACCACTGCACTGGTCTGTTAAGATGAATTTCAACCAGTTTTATGGCTCCACCAATTTTTCCTGTATTTACAGGAGTACCATCACACAGTAAAGCTTTAACAGTATCTGTGCTGTTCGAGTCTGTAATAATAGTTATCAAGTCTTCTGCTATGCAGCGAGCACTTCCAATTTAACGTAGGAACTTAACGTAGACAAATGTAAAGTTTTGCTATAGGTTCTCGTAACAATAATTACATGTACACGATGGATAATAGAGAGTTAGCGAGCGTTGACGAGGAAGTAGATTTAGGCGTACGCGTATATAAGGATTTAAAAGTTAGGAACCAGTGCCTGGAGTCTTGCGCAAAAGCTAATAGGATGTTAGGCTTCATAGCGCGTAATTTCGAATTTAAATCGAAGAATATTATATTGCCCCTTTACAAGTCCCTAGTCAGGCCTCATTTAGAATATGCCATTCAGTTCTGGTGCCCGTATTTGAGTGAGGATATTGATAGGTTGGAAAGGGTTCAGCATCGCGCCACGAAACTAATTCCGTCATTGCGCAACAAGTCTTACGAAAATAGGATTAAAGAGTTAGACTTGCATTCACTCGAAACTAGGAGATTAAGGGGGGAGCTTATTTAAGTTTTCAAAATCGTTAATAAATTCGACAACGTAAATTTTGACAAACTATTCACTTTCGATAATAGCAATACTCGAAATAACGGATATAAGTTGCGTGGCAGACGTTTCATTACTAACCTCGCTAAAAACTTTTTTACGTTTAAAGTAATTGATAAATGGAATAATCTTCCCGCGTCCGTCATTAACTCTACCAGCGTTAATATGTTAAGAACCGTTTAGATAGGCATTTTAAAAATATTAAGTTGTATAAACTAATAAAACAATTAGCAACAGGAGCTCTGGGGGTGATGGTCAAGGATGAGTCTGTTGATGATTAATGCCAGCTTGTGACATGCCAGCGTGTGACATGCCATCAATAAAATTATTAAAAAAAAAAAATTCGACTAACACGAACGTAGATGTAGCTCGTAGCGTAAACTAACCCACTTTTTGTTATACTCTTCCTACTTTTTTTTTCTTTTTTTTTCTTATCCTCTCTTTACTTGCATGTCTGTAGTTTGCATGGTATGACAGTGTTTGAGTTAAGACTATGTTTGCATGGTTTGTAAGCGTTCTTATTTTACTTATTTTCATCTTTCACCCCTTTCCTATTCACTTCGACTATTTTTCCAACTTGTCGGCAGTGGCCGGCGGATGATGATGGTGGGTCTTTCTTTCTCTTTTTCTGAATGAATGTTAACCCACGAATGATAGGTTTTGCTACTTACTTAACCCCTTATTCTTCTCTTTTAACCCCCTACTCTTTCCTTTCTCTCGGGCTACCCTTAAAGTGGATCTTAGGGTCTTTTTAGCCTTATCTTCTGTAGATCTGTAGATTATCATCATCATCACTTGTAAGCGTTCTTATTTTACTTCTTTTCATCTTTCACCTCTTTCCTATTCTCTCCGACTATTTTTCCGACTTGTCGGCAGTGGCCGGCGGATGATGATGGCGAGTCTTTCTCGTTTTCTGAATGAATGTTAACCCACGAATGACAGGTTTTGCTACTTATTACTTAACCCCTTATTCTGTTCTTTTAACTCCCTACTCTCTTCTTCTAATCCCCTACTCTCTTCTTTCTCTCGGGCTAACCTGTAGATCTGGTGTGAAATGATCTACATAGATGCTTCCAGGTTCTTTCACAATAACATAGTGTTCTTCTTTTATCTTTCCACTTTTCGTTAATGTGTTATCTTTCCTTCCATCAAATCCAAGACACTCCATCTTCAGATTTTCGGATTTAGACCTAAAAGTATTTGTTTCACCCATGCGATTTCTTTCTCTTTCTAATTTCTTTCTGTCAAGCATGTTGGTGTGGTTAAGGATCCCCATATCTTTTAAAACTGCATTAACTATTGCAGCTGCAGCTCTACAACTTACACGATAGCGATCTGCTGTTAATGCTAGGTTTTTATAGGAGTGCCTGGTCTGAATATTCTCAGTCAATTCTAAATCGGCCTCATAATCTACATCCTGACTCTCTGAATCTACATTCATGTTTTCTTTGGTATTTTCTATAAATTCCGATGGTAAAACATTGGTGGCTTCAGTCATTTCTTCTTGTGCTTTTAGTTAACGGTTTTGTGCTTCTTGGGCTCTTGCTAAAGATCTCTTCTTTGTTAAGCTAGCTATGCTGATTTTTTCTTTGTTTTTGACCCACAAAAGACTCCAATTCTGCCATTGGTATTTTATCCTTACACCTGCAAGATTTCCTATCAATTCCCTTATCATAGCATTCACAGGAAGATATATCAAACACTTCATCATACTGAGCTACTTTTAAGGCAAAACTTTCATTTCTTCGACGTAACGGCACCTTGTTCAATTTTGAGGCTTCTTCTATTAGTGTTAATAGTAGGAAAAGAAAATTTCATTCAGATGTCTTCAATAGCTCACAACAACTCTGTAACAATCATTAGCAGTTGCTGATCCTTTGGATTTAGCTTCTTCACGACGGCGCACAAAAAGGTAGTGTCTCACAACATCTGCTTTTGAAGGAGTTAAGGCTGCTGGGAATCCCGTAGGATATCCAAAGGCTGCATTTGAAGACTTGCTTCTAGTAGTCATAGTTTATATTCAGAAGTAAAATCAAATTATATGTAATTTATAATTTATGATAATTCAAATTATAATTAAAGCAAATGCAAATTATTTCTATTTATCTGAAAAATTATTTCTATTTATCTGAAACATAAAAATATCAAGCATTAAACAAACAACTTATCATATAACATATAACAACATTAAACATATGCAAATATGAGGGTAAAAAAGGGAGGAGGGGCATGTGATAGGGGTAGTAGGGTAGCACATGCTTGATTTTTTAAAATTTTGTTAAAGTGATAAAAAACCTCACATAGTATACTTTTTAAGAAATAACATTTTTTCATATTTAAATATATGCAAATATGAGGGTAAAAAAAGAGGGTGGGGAGTATGTGTTAGGGGTAGCAGGGGTAGCACATGCTTGATATTTTAATATTTTGTTAAGATGATAAAATGAAACACTTCTCACATAGCGTACTTTTTAAGAAATAAAAAATTCCCATTTTCGACCCGGCCTAATATAGTAATATATTATATATATATATATATATATATATATATATATTATATATATAAATATATATATATATTATGGAGTCTTAGGAAGGTGGAAACGTCTGCTTCTGAAAAGTTGAACGTTACCGTATTAATTTTTAAAAAATCTGCAGGAGTGTTTAAGCCGATATTAATAAAGACTCCCACAAAGGTATCACTGCCCAATCAGGAAGTCCATGAACTTGTGATTGGTCTTTCGAGTTCAGCTCTTCGTCACTCGTAATGGGTCATCGGCCTCCCTCATATAAAAGGCGTCCAATTTCAGCTCGACACCAAATTAGCTGATATTTTCCAGTGAATAACCACGCATTGCTAGTCGCTATGAATAGAGATAGTCAAGCAGAAATCTTCTCGTCACCCGACGTTTACGAAGTTAATGTTACGTAAGTTACATTTACGAAATGAAATTAGCACACACACACACACACACACACACACACGTGTGTATATATATATATATATATATATATATATATATATATATAAATAAATAAATATATATATATATATATATATATATATATACGGTTGTATGATTTATCCTATTGGTCCATAATGCGGGATTAACGACGGTACTTTTCAATGCAGTTGATCGGGAGGGGTTGCTTTCGTCGCAGGATGTGGCGAACATTTGTGAAGCTGGACAGATTGAAACATTGGACAGCAACACGCACGAAATGTAAGTAGGAAATTATATACCCGTATTTCAGTCAAAGTTTTTTGTTACATCTCTCTCTCTCTCTCTCTCTCTCTCTCTCTCTCTCTCTCTATATATATATATATATATATATATACACATATATTTCAACCTTTCAAAGGTTCCGTGCGATGATTTCTCATTTCATGAAGGTCAAGCTTGTCGCCCCTCCTCTCGAGTTGGCCTGGTGAAGTAGTGAGTTGGTTTCTTGTACTCTCCACCTCACATAGCCAGGCACGCCCGGCTCATCAGGGATTGTTCTGACAAGGCGTTTAATCTTCTTTTGAAGATGTCTACTGTAACACCATTCGTGTTCCTTAGGTCTTTGGGCAGCTGATTAAACAGTTTTGGTCCTCCCACAACAAAACTCTTTTTTTTCAGGATATAGGGGTGTTCCCTGTCTCGCTTTTAATTTGTGAACACGACACAGTCTTCCTTTTCTACTTTCCACCGTTGTTTGGGGAGTTACAGGGTTCAGAGTAAGATTACACTGCCCAACAAAAAACAATTATTTGCTGGTGATTTAATTCTAAGACCTGTTTCTGGATAATATTGATGTGCTGATTTAAAAAATCACCTTTAGATTTTGTTCATCACATCAGGTTTTCTTGCAATGTGCAATGCAATATGCCTATTTTGGGTGATCCATGAAGGGCACTTATCAAAATTGATGATTTTTGAGACCTGTTAACAGCTGTTTTGCTGTTAAAATTTTATCTGTGGAATACGCAAATCTGTGCATTAAATCTAAAGGTCATGTACAACATAAAATCTTGGGTATCTGTGATTTCCCCAGGTGTGAGCGTGACGTCATGATCATGGATTCATTTTTTGCTAAAGTTCACTCCCTGCACAATTGTTTACTTTTCCATGCTGATTCTGAGTATGTAAAAACTTATTTTTTGAAAAGAAAAAAAATTGGGCATAACCCTGCCAAAATGCGATATCTCCGTATTTGATTGCTCGAAAACCTGACGTGATAGGCAAAAACTAAGGTGATTTTTGAAATCAGCACACCAAAGTTACCTAAAAACAGGCGTTAGAATTAAATCAGCAAAATTAGTGTTGGACAGTGTTATGAACTAGTTTCTCCATTATTTTCCAAGTGTAAATAATGGTGTATGGTTGTAAATTATACAAACTAGCTTCTAGAAAGCGAATGAATATTCCATTTTTTTTAAAGTTAAGAATTGTATTCATATTTTCTCTCTTTGAATATAAATTATCGCGATTTAAACTAGCGCCTGGTGAAGCGCGTACAATTGAGTTAACTAGGCAATCAATTAACCTAACCATTATTTGATCGGGTACTCTGGCTATTTAAACATTTCTCTCTCCTATTATATTATATTTGCATCAAATTCAGTTAAAATATGTATATTATCAATTAACCTAACAATTATTTGATCGGATACCCTAGCTGTTTAAGCGTCTCTCTCTCTCCTATTATGACATTATATTTGCATCAAATTCACCTAAACTATGTATATTGTCAAAAAACCTAAGCGTATATTATTAATTTTATAAATTATACTTGCTAGATGTGGTTATTGAGCAAAGCATTTTGGACGAACTCACATAACTGATTCGTGTAGGGGTGAACAATACGAAGTGATTTAGTTTTTTATTATCTTCATATATAATTATATATTATTTTAGTTATTAATTATAAAACTCGTGAGCTTTAAAGTGCTTATTACAGTTGATTGCTAAAATTTTATAACGAAATTGTAATTGAATGATAAGTAGACGAAATTTTTATAATTATTTTAAAGGGATACAACGATTTTATATATAATGTATATATATATATCCCAACATATATCCCCACATATATCCCCATTATATCCCCGCAGCTGCTCATTAAATACTATTTCAAGCCTATAACAATAGGCCACAGAAAAATTTCGAACAAATTCAATTATCAAAATCTACTGAATTCTGCTGGTTACGTATTGTGTAAGTTATACGAGTATTGTAGATTATAGATATAAAGCCTTTGCTATGTAGGGAAAAGCTTCTTTATCATGGTAGTTATTTCTCTTAATTATAATCAGCTTTTGAGGTTTGCCAAGGTGACCATATTATCAATACGCTGTAAAAATCATTTTAATATTAAACAGATATGTGAGCAATTTTAGAATTAAAGCTATTATTGACTCCTAACACTAAAATGTTTGAGATGGTTATTGTCGTTTAAAATAATAAAGGCGTTGCTGACTACAATTCCATCGGGTGGAGTTTGAGACCCGGTGACGGCAGGCGGCGCGCAGTAAACCCAACTGATCATCCGTCAGCACAATAAAGAAAGTGGTTAGCAGATAAATGGGTACCCTGGATATATATATGATAAGATTGAACATTGATTATATCTGAAGCGGAAAATAAATATTCATAATTCAGAACCCAGGAAACTTTCTTCAGAAAAATAATTTAAAAATTTCTGTCCACATCCATGTCTTTTATTTTTCTTAAAGGACGCGGTCGGAGAGCTGGAACGTGTTATAGAATCTTTTCGTAAAGTTTTAAAGAAGCTCAAATAGCCGACGAGGATTTCAACATGGGGTTGAAGTTTTACTGGACACTCGATCCAACGAATGCCAAGTCGTCGAAGAAGTAATGCGAGTTTTTTCTTTTTCTTTTGTGTTTCGGGGTAAGAATAATTCTTGTATTTTCAACATTTTATTAAATGATAAAGCTATGAGGAATGTTTTATAAATTAATACATAATAGCGTTTACGGTATACAGCACATTTTCAATGTTTCCCACACATATAGGAGTGACATCAGTATCAATTTTTTATACACTCTCTCTCTCTCTCTCTCTCTCTCTCTCTCTCTCTCTCTCTCTCTCTATATATATATATATATATATATTATAATTATCTATATATATATATATATATATATATATATATATATATATATCCAACGTAATTTATTTACAGAATTAGCATCCATTACATTTTTAAGCTACAGAGCTTAAGCCTCGTTCTTAAACGCTACAGAAAGTAATATTATTTGGCACATTTTATAATTTTACACAATATTGTTACAATTGATGAAGCCACAATTATATATATATATATATATATATATATATATACGCGTAAAACTTCACACAAAACACCGAGTGCGTACAAACAGGAACCGGTTTTTTATGTAGTTCCCGCGGGCATATGCAAGAGAAATGAAGGGCAGTACATGCCGCAAGTATTGCTATAGTAGCCCTGGAATCGGTAAAGGTTACTGACAATTTGGGGAATGTGCAATTGCTCGAGAAATTTTACAATAATAGCATCATTCCAAGGATGGATCCCCAGAGAATTAAAAGAGTACATTCGCTCCCTATTTTTAAAATAAACTGCTAGCCAATGAATCCCTTCGCCTCCGCCAGCACCCGTATTCAGAATAACTGCACCGAAGTGTTTCGTAGCTGGAAGCTTCAGCGTTTCATTTATTGGAGCATGTGATTCGGCCACTATTCATTATTCCATGGAGTGTATTCACATCCATTTTAAAAGTCTGTGACTACGCCTCTAAACCAATAATCTCTATTAGTACTTGTGATTCGATGTACACTAGTACTCTAATAGGGGCATCTAGCGGCTTTGCTAATTCCAATCTGACTGAGATGTTTCCACTCTGCTGTGGGTTTATGTGCGAATTATACTCCCAGATAAGTCTGCCGAGATGTCAATCGGGTAAAGGTTTACCAGTTCGATGAATTCCTTCTGTGTTACACCGATTCCTAATTCAAGTGCCGGCAATATGTGCAAGGTTCCTATAAGCTCTCGAGTAAAGCGGGAACACGGCTTCTGTTGAATAATCCGTTCCTAATGTCCTCCCTAAGACGACTCCATTGACGTATAGGGTTATATTTTTAAGGCCGAAATTTTCGAAATTAAATGCGCTCTTTTTATATTTACCATTCACAGAAACGTGTTCCTGCATTCCAATTAATAACCTTTTAGGTAGAGTTCCATGGGCGACGTTTTCTATCTGCTTCGATGTCAGCCCTGATGGCACCGTGTATAATTTGAGCTGGACTCTGTTAATTAGATATGTCACTGTGGCGTGTAATAATTTTTTTTCAATTTCTATTTGTTTAGCAGAGCTTAATTTCACTCGACGCACGCGAAGATATGTTTCCATAACATGAATCACAACGGCCTTTGAGCTCTCTTCTTGGTCAGCCCCCAGATTTAAACAAATCTTAGGGTTAGTACGAGTGAGCTTTATTTTCACTTCGACCCCATTCACAAGCAGCTTCTCCTGGAATGTGAAATTTGTGTGTAGGCGTCCGAAGCATCCATATAACTTCTTTTTAGGATTTTTAAATTTGTCCTTTATACTGCTTTCAGCTTTAGCTTGGTAATAACCTTCGGTAGTTAAAAAGGTATCCTTCGCTTCTTTGGAAAAGTTGAGCACGTTTTCTAGATAGGCTCGTAGGTGATAGTAGCCAGACCATGCCGAGACGTTGATTTGATTTAAATACACGTCGCACTGACTGACTATGGAATGTAGAAAGTTTGTTTCTGGGAATACAACTTATTTGTCTTCGCAGTCCGTTCCATCTGAATGTGCTATTCGTAGTTTAGCGTACATGTACACACAGCTTGGATAAAAAAAGTAAGGGCCTAAGCTAGGGCTCACGAACTCTATAGGAGCACTCGGTGAGCTAATGGTGTTTAACGGGTTAACTGTAATAAAGTCACTGTGCTCAATAGAAACTTGTGTTGGGGGCATGTCAAAGAGGGCCAGCTCCGATTTACAACATTGTGAACTACACGGATGGATGAAACGCGCCATGGCGAGCCAGAATTAGTGGCACCTCCCTCGGCAGGTAGTAAACAGTCTATGATTCATGAGTGCAACACCCGTAGCTTATATCAGTTAAAAAAAAAGGGATGAACCATAGGTTTCACGCGCTTAAAACACTTCTTTTCTAATGACCTTTTACGTTTAACGTGCTGGTAACCCCTTCTTCTTCTTCCGTACAGGAATCTTCTTCTTCCCACCACCACGCATTTTTCTCTTTGCATCTTTGATGATATCGTCCCTTGTACGCTTTAAGTGTTTTTAAGAGCTTCTTTAGGCTTAGTCCCGCCATTATATCTTCTACCGTGTTAAGACCTGATTGCAACGCTTTCCTGCCGAGATATCTGGCACCACTCTTCAGTAAGGGGACAGCCGTACGCAGTATGGTTGAAAAAATAGATCCAATCCCACTTCCGCGCTGGTATCTCACCCCTCGATAGACTGTGAAAGGCATTTGGGTCATTATATCACAGTGCGACGAAAGTGCAGGCTCACTGTTAAGCTCCCGTCACCAAATGGAAAACTTTTCCCCTCAATCGTTCTTATATATATTGAGATACTGGTTAGTAGGTTGGTTGCGACATTGACATAATGACGCTTGTCGTATGTAATGCTTAAGCCCCTTCCTCTATGATTGGGAATGTGAACGATACGCAGCAGGTGCGCCTGGGTATCCCCAACAAACTGATGTTCCACGATATTACTGTAAATATAGCACATGTCTGGGGGAGGGTAGCCATCGCTCAATTTCTCCAATTTCATCTGATACAGTAAGCTGCACAAGTCATGCTGTGCCTCGTGAAAGGTATCTCTTTGGAGGGCTGCTCCATATCGGCCCTAGGTTATAATTTTGAACAGCCCTTTGTCTTTAATATTTCTGTTAGCCTCTGATTTTGGAGTTAGAGTATGTGCCGAGGTATCTCTGTTTACGATTTCTTATACTAAATCATCCGTAAGATTTGAGCTTTTCAAACTACCAGTTAAGTCTCTCACAACATCCTCAGCTGCGCCATAATGACCCGGTCCTAGTGTACTACTGTTATCTAGTACTGTGTCTCCCACTCCGGGTGGTACCCATGGTTTCGTTCCGAGTTACACCGGCTTTTTCACACTAATCACGGTTTCTATGAACCGTAAAAACGAATTCTTTATTATCAATACTCAAAACCTTGGTAGACAATTGAATTTCGCATATTTTTATCTCATATGATTCACGCCCCAATTCGATGGGTTCGTGAAGTTCTGTTACAAAGTTAGCAGGGTGTTGTTAGGATGTACAGAGAGAAAAGAAGATGACGGGAGTGTGACGTAGAAGTGGTTAGGCGCCATGTTGCATACTATTTAAGCTTCATTATTGCATCAGCTTTTATATAGATATTGAAGCTTTCTGGGTACCCTAGCCATTTCACCAGGTACATTTTTCTCTTTCCTGAACCTTTGCTGCCAAAATTTTTTTAACACATTTTTTCCTAAATTAAATGCCACTTTCTGCAGTTCCTCGCCGTAAAAGCCCCCTGCAATTTCTTCTTCATTCAAATCTTCAAAGTAATACGGCATTATCTCGTCTTTAGGTCTCATAGCCCTAACTTTTAAAATCTCACGTGTCCAACCTTACTTAAATCACTTCGCGAATTTATTACCCGAACGCGACAGCCTTACATAACACTGCCCAAAAAAAAAAAAATTTTTTGCTGCTGATTTAATTCTAAGACCTGTTTCTGGATAATATTGATGTGCTGATTTCAAAACTCACCTTAGATTTTGTCCATCACATCAGGTTTTCGTGCAATGCAATATGCCTATTTTGGGTGATCCATGAAGGGCGCTTATCAAAATTGATGATTTTTGAGACCTGTTAACAGCTGTTTTGCTGTTAAAATTTTATCAGTAACTCAATGACCGAAACGGAGGCAAGAGCTTGGAATGCTTTTGTGGCAGTAGTTAAGAACTTCCAAGGAAACAAAAAGTCTGAAAATTATAAAGATCTTGTAAAGGATTTACTTGTAAACTTTCAGCAGTTGGGTTGCAACATGAGCATTAAAGTTCACTATCTCAACAGTCATCTGGATAAATTTCCAGAAAATCTTGGTGATGTTAGTGAAGAGCAAGGTGAAAGGTTCCACCAAGATATCAAAGTGATGGAAGAACGATACCAAGGAAGATGGGATACCCATATGATGGCTGACTACTGCTGGAGCCTGCAAAGAGATTGTCTTGACATCTCTCATTCTAGGAAGTCCTATAAGAGAAAATTTATCAGCACTGAAAAGTAAGAAAACAAGAAAAAGACAATGTTAAGAAAACTGGTCCCGTGCTTGCTTTAATATGGATTCATTTTTTGCTTATTTAAACACTTTTAATCACTTTATGTGTCAATATTACCATTGTACTGTATATTAAAGTTCACTCCCTGCACAATTGTTTACTTTTCCATGCTGATTCTGAGTATGTAAAAACTTATTTTTTGAAAAGAAAAAAAAATTGGGCATAACCCTGCCAAAATGCGATATCTCCAAAATATCCGTATTTGATTGCTCGAAAACCTGACGTGATAGGCAAAAACTAAGGTGATTTTTGAAATCAGCACACCAAAGTTACCTAAAAACAGGTGTTAGAATTAAATCAGCAAAATTGGTGTTGGGCAGTGTAATCATTGATTTTGAAATGAGCAGAGCGTGGTGGCGCTCTAAGAATATCTCTTCTCACCTCACGCTCTGTGTGCGTACCTCTTTCTAAAATATCGTTAGGTGTTGTACCAATTGCACGGTGTTGTGAACGGTTGTAGGATGAGGCCAGCGAATCCAGAATGTCTATATATCTATACGTGTTTTTATGTGTGAAAAGCGATGCATGCGTTCCTTTCTGGTACGTTAACCTCTTTCAGCTAAAGGTGCCTTATGTATAGAATTGCTAGTGTAGTAACTAATATTAAACTCTGACATGTTCTGTAAAGCTCGGCCTATAAAGTCTTTCCCCATGTCCGTACAAAAATAGCAAGGAATCCTGTTTTCTTTCAACATCAGTGTTTTGGTGGCTTTAGCAACTGTTTCAGGCGATTTATTTTTCAGGGGAATTAACCACAAATATCTGGAGAATCAATCCATGCTGCTGCTGTCTTGGCTGTTTTAAACCTTTTTCTCACCGGTTTAAGAAGTGTATAAGCATCCTGCTCCCGCAAAAACTTCTCAACATCTTTTTTCCCTACTCCCTCACTATTAACGCCTCTGTACAGTCTATTAACGCCGCCGTAGGAGATTTGGCTAGAAATGTCATAATAACGTTTTCCTAGTATGTTAGCCATTTGCGTATTTTAGATGCACGCGGGGAGGGTTGGCCGTTGTTGTTTGGTCTCTTCTTTCTCCTCTTCAGAAATGCTGGGGGCGAAGACGTGCTTATTTGTAGTATATGCGAGGCTTGTCCCACGTCTTTTAACCTATTTAGATTACCTAGCAATGTTTTCGGGACATTTATTTGCTGTAGTCTTGCTTTAATATGCTTCCATCCTGCTGGTGAGGGCCTATCCCACTTTCTCACCAAGTCATGGATGATGTCAACGATGTTCGAACCCTGTACCTTTGTTTCTTCTACAACGACCTCACCTGTTTCAGTCCACTGCATAATGGGATCCTCACCCAATAGATTATAAAGACTTAAACCTTTATTACTCAATGTATGTGGGAGGGTGCTTTTTAATACATGCTCGATATGTTGTGGGGTCGCCCCGTTGTTCTTTGACTGTTCGTCTCTAGTCTCGACAACAGGTCCTATGCCTCCGTGCTCAACGTCGTCTGCTGTGCCTAATAACTACGGGGACCTCTCTCCGATTCTTATAATTTTCATATTCACGAAGAAATTTCTGTAGAGCTTCTTGGTATAGGATTATTTTCTCGTCAGGTGACTTTGCACTGTTTAATAGGTCTAACAATTCGCTTTCCATTCTTTTAAGCCTGCTTTTACTCGGTTCTAGATACTCGGTTCTAGAACCGTATCTGGACTCTGAGCTTTGTAGTGAAGGATACACCTCCTGTGGAACTACGACTACTTTCTTCATTATATTAAACTGGTCAGTAAAGGTCCGAAAACTGAAAATAAGATGGAGAGGAATGAACCTCCTCTTTGTACAATAATTCGTTTTTTCTTCTCCACAGTTTGATTTTTACGAGCTAGTGTGCGTATTATGTTCTTGTAACGGCGGAGGCGAGCCTTCTGAGGAGGTTTCATTGATACATTGCAATTTATAACGTTAAGACAGATTTCACAGATGCATTTTAAAAAGTCGGAGTCAATATTTTTAACAAACAGCTGCTGCAGTGCCCGGGGCAGTCGATGATAGATTTTTATCAATTCACGGTATTTCTTTAGCTTCTTTGTCGTTCTGGAATATACACCGTTTCAGGTTCGTTTGGGAATATATTCGTTCTTAGAAACACCCTAAGCGTGTTTCGCTGATGAAGGTCACAAAGCAAATATCCGTAACGTTGACTTGTAGCTTCTTTATAAACTTCCAAAAGCTCCTTACGCTGATTCGGGAACATTTGATTAGCTACTACCCCAATTTGTGACACATCTCTACGTTGTGCGAATAAGACTAGATATTGTGTATTTAACGACACATCGCGCATGTATCTATTTTTGAAAAATAGATTCTGATTGATGAAGAATACGCTTATGTTAAGATGGTGGGAGAACACTGTAATTGTCTCGGCAAACGTTTTATCCATTTCTAACATGATATCGTTAATTACAATGACCGTATGCTCATTTCCCTTTCTCGAATTAACGTCATATACACGTTTGTGGAACAAAATATCATCTTGGTACTCGTTGAATACTGATTTGGTATGTCCAATAGCACCATATAACTTTACTCACAAATTTTGAGAACATCTCCCCCTTATCTTTAATGATTTTAAGCATAAACACAGTTTTACCACATCCTGTAGTGCCAGATATAATACATGTGGAGGGGCTCGTGAACCTGAATTTTTCTACAGAATCCATCTCTAACACGTCACACTCCTAAGTGGAACATTTACAAAATATAATAAAATTTTAAGTGATGCTCCTTATATTCTTATATTCTACAGTCTTGTATTTCCTCTTCTTCCTCAGAACCCTGAATGACGATGAGGATGAGGTACTGTGCCAGCAACATGTCCCCATCATTGATATTACAGATGATTCCGATGGTCATGTAGTTGTGGCCACAGGCTCCACTCCCGCTAGCGAACCCCCAAGAGCGGCACCTGTAGCACGATAATTCGAGGAGAAAGCGAGGGCATGAAGTTGATGATGATTCGCCTTCCACTTCAAGTATAAAGCGCGCCAGGAGTGCACCGGTTGTTAGACCCCCAGTAATCGAACCCCAGCGCTCTACGTCTTTCGACACAGCCCCCACCTTAGTTCCTTGTACAAATATAACTGTGCCCCCTTATTCCTGTTCAATTCCGGTCGTACCCTCCACAGCAGCACCATCTCGTTCTGTGGAGAGTAGCATAACATTCGAGCTGGTGCGCACCGCCACCCCCACCCCAGCCCTAACTAGAAATCTGTACGTAGTCAGGGTCGACCCTGGAATCATGTATAGCAATGGTATTGAAGACGGACTAGGCGCGTAGTTGAACGTATTGTGGAGTTTGCCCTTCAGAAATGCGAGGGACGTGAAGTCAGGACGAGGTTGTCCTTTGGGTTCGGGTCAGATGATTTGGATGTAGATGATTTTTGGGTAGTAATAACATACAGGCGCTTGGCCGCTGTAGATATAGAATATATTATGGAGCGTATAATGCAGGCCTTTCAAAGTAGCAGCGCCTTCAAATGGACAATTTCACGATAGATATTAACCTGGTATTCCGTGTTGCGGACCATACGGCCACACCTTATACTCTTAACTTCAATTCTCAGGCTATTTACATACAGCATATAAACTCCGATCGTGGTTGTCGCTTTATAGCAGTAGTCTTAGCTCATATGTTTACTGTGCTAAATGCATGGGCCAGAAAAATTTGGCTGCCGACGGCTGTGCAGCGTGCCCGTAAACTGGCATCAGATTGCAAGATCGAGTTTGACTGTAATATGGGTCCTGAAGAGTTGAGAAGGGTGGAGCAGAAATGAATGTTCGTTTAGTTGTATTTGGGATAAATGATCGTCGTAGGACTGTGTATGTTTTTAAAAACAGTGTGAGAACCGTACAAGACCCCTACTTATTTTAGGGCTGTCAGGGACAACGTATCTCCCCATCCGTCATATAAGGGACCTTTACGCGAGTTATGATAAAAGTCGAAAATATGGACGGCATCATGATTTGTGTAAGGGATGTCTCGAGTTTGCGGGTGATACAGTGAAACATTGTAAGGATTATCACATGGTATGTGAGCAGTGTAAGGGCCCCAGGTGTCGTGTAGTTGAAACCGAGAAGAGGGACTGTAATGTGTGTAGACGCACATTTTTCAATAACATCTGTTTTGCTCTCCATAAGTCAATGGGCACTTGCAGGAAAATTAGAATCTGTGGGTGTGGTATGTTTCATATGATGGATAATTGGGGAAAGTTTGAGCACAAATGCAATGAAATTCACCGTTCTACATGTTATGAAAAATATAAGGCGGATGGAGTAAAACATGTATGTTATATGAAAGCTACTAAGCCTAAAAATAAACTTCGTATAATTGTATACTACGGTATAGAAACATATACGGATGCTGAAACCAAAGAGGTTACCCCACATCTAATTGTAAGCCAGACTATCTGCGACGAGTACATGGAAGTCGAGTGTGATGAGTGTCACAAATGTGATAAACGAACAAACGTTTTTAAAACGATTGCACACGACGACCCCGTGAAACTCTTTATGTCCTATATTGTGAAGTTAGCGGACAAGTTCCCAAAAATTACTATATATTCTTATTCTTGCCCATGACGGTGCAAAATTTGACACACAATTCCTTTATAAGGAACTACTTGAACACGAATCATCGGAGATATTTACAGGTGACCCCTTGAAAAGAGGAGACAAACTTATACAGATGCAAATAAGAGGCAATGTTCAGTTTAAAGGTTTAAAGACACTTTATTATTCACACCTTGTAAATTAGCCAAGCTACCCAAGGTGATGGGTGTAGCCGCCGAAGTTTCAAAAGGGTATTTCCTTTATTTCCCTTACACTTTCCTCACTAGTGACACTTTAAATTACGTAGGACTACCAACCCCGAAACATTACTTTAACTATGCCAACATGAGTGATAGAGAGCGTGAAGACTTTGACCGTAACTACAACAGTTTTAATGAAGATATTCCTGACAATATAGCGGATGAATGTGAGCGTTATTGCGTGAATGATGTGCGCGTACTTAGAGTATGTTTCCAGGCCTTTAGAAGGATGTACATTAGGGTGGATCACTTTTCACTTTTTTAAAAAATTATAGCTGGTCAAAGTTTTTCCCATGATTTGGTTCATTGGAAGTACACTGACACCATTTTTACCAAAATCGATCAATATTTAGGGGTCGCGCATCGACCTTGAAAATTTCAATTTTGGAAATTTGGCCAAATTGAAAATTTTTTACTGAATAAAGATAAATCATCAAATGACCATATTTTCTGAATCCTCTCAGTGAAAGAAATCCTCTCAGATACTTACCAAGTTGATAGGACAAGTGGTTTAGAAGTTATACTCACCTTGAGATAGCATTAAAATTTAAAATACCGTATTTGTCCCCGTACCTCCATATGCTGTCTGCCATTGTCTGCTTTTTAGGATAAGATAAAACGAATAAGGAAAGATCAAATGTATTTTGTATTAAAACGGTTTACCGATATCACTAAAGGCACTTACTCCGGTGCCCCTAACTAGGTTCAAAAACTGTATGAATCGTGGTTAGAACACACGTCATCTTAAGGCGTGCGCCATGTACTCTCTCTGCTAACTCCCTTTCCCTCTGCGCTACGTCATCTTGGCAAGTGACGACTTCTTGAAGTCACCGAGTTCTTTCCGGCTCTTTTCCACGAGCTGAAGAAGACCCTGCAGCTGTGACTCGTCTTTTGTGACAGTGTTCGCGTAATCTTCTATCAGTTTTATCCCTCTCTCTGCCACGTCGTTGGTAACTTTCAGATGCGAGATGACATTCTTCAGATCACAGTAGTTCTTATCTTGATCCCACTTATTCACCGGCAGAGTGAGCCACGTAGACGCGCACACCTGCAGGCCTGTGAACACGAACCACGATGACTCATCGATCAGGTCCGGAAGGCGCGTCGTGTCATCAACCGAGACGTTGTCATACGTGAAGTCCTCGGGCACAGCGAGGCGGCACAGCTTCTTTGCCATCTCGTGCTTCACAGTGTCTTCCACTTTGTCACTGCAGAGGGCGAAAACGACGGTCTGAGGCCTCAGATACCACAAGTGCCGCCTGATCACTGCCAGTGAAGCCTCTGCAATCTCGCGATCCACAGCCCTGTACTGCAGAAGACGCTGGTACAACACAAGGTCATTCAGCGGGGCATCAGCTGCGACAGGAGCCGCCAGCCAGGCAGGTGCGTAGAGGAGTGCAGTAAATAGTACCACTCTCTGAAGTTTCTGTACCAGCTCGTCGTCGAACTCCAGCTGACCGCTGAACATCAGGAGCTTCGTGTAGTAGATGATCTGAAACGAATACGCACTGTGATGTATAAATACCGATACCACTCCATATAAGTTTGTTTAATGGTAAATTATTTATCTTATTTTTTTCTGGTAGGGACTTCAAATGGCTGTTTGCAGAAGGCAATACAATATTTAACTTCTAATTCAAAATACCAACCTTGGCCATCCACCTCGCATGATGGTAGGCTCCTGGGCGCATGAAGTGTGTGCCACGACGTGGCTGGGCCCCGAGTACCAGGAGTGTAATCTCCGCCACTTCTCGGTAGTCTTCTCTGACAAGACCAGAAGCGGTGCCGAGGAACTTGACTGCCTCATCTCGGAGCTCCATCAGCCACGTCACCTCCGCCAAATGCTCGATCTCCAGCTCGCGATAAGTCGAGAGGTCGAGCTTGTCCCACCTGAAAGGGGAGTTATGAAAATATTGCATGAAAACGACTGAAGTTTCCCTTTTCGACTGCTATTAACATCATTAGTAGAAGGACGCTGATATCTCAATTGCTCTGAAGGCAAAAAATCATTGGAGAAAACAAATGCGCCTTAGACTTGAAATTCACCTTCTCCTCAGATACTGGAACAAAGGTTCAGTTGGTGCTGTGGTTCTTCCAAACGCGGTGATGACCACTGCCCCCACGATGAGCTCCATAACGTGATGGCGACAGCCCAGCTGGAAGAGCGGTTTACCAAGCATGTTCTCCAGCCGGACCACCGCACCCTGCACCCTCCCCGTATTGGAGGAAGTTGTGTCGAAGCACAGTCCAATCACGTTGTTCTCGCATCCCCAGTCTTTGAGAGCACGAAAGGTCGCCTGGGCCTGGGACAGACCGGTGCCGTCAGCAACAGTCGGAACGGCCAGCAACTTTCCTTCTGTGCATTGGGGAGCTCCGGAGATGAGAATCGCCTGGCGGTGCTCCAATGATCCAAGAGAGTCCTGAAACGTATGTCATACATGCCAATCCATTATCGTCCACTGGAATATGTCAATCCACTGTCGTCACTGGAACATGTTAATTCACTGTCGTCCACGGTGAGGGCAAAACTGACCTTGATTACTTTACCGTCCCAGTGGACGACAGCATGCCTCGGAGATACGAAGGATTTCTGCACAGCTGTCGACACTTCACAACGATGTGCCACTCTTCCACGGCGAGACGTGTCCTTCGAGATACTGAATTTGTCCAGGTCTGCGGGCGGATCTGCCGAACGTAGGACTGCCGCCACGACACTTGCCACCTATGTGCGAAATTGAAAGGAAATTGACAAGGATGCGTATGGTTTTTATGTGACAAAATAATCACTAAATTTTCCGTCGTTACGTCTATTATATCTTTGTCAAGGAAAGATCATTACTGATATATACACACCTGATTATTGGACATCCGGAAGCGATCAGCCACTTCAATAACAGCCGGTGCATTGAGGATGCGGTGAGGAAGGCTGATTGATACAGTTGATTCTCTCGGCTGTCGGTATGGTGGTTCTAGCTGTGATTCGGAGTTGCTCGATGATCTGCTTTCTATAGATTCATCGTCGCTCTCAGCTTCGGTTCCTAATTTCGTTTTTGAGGTGCCTGGCTCATCACGAGATTGTTGTCTTGAGAGTTGCCGTTTTCTCTTGACAACGAACACTTTATCATTCCCACTCATTGTTGCCTGGCGCAGGCCCCGTTGATCCTCATAAAATTTAATATCTTCTTGTTTGTTGTTGTCTGAGAGCAGTCGACTTTTCTGTATCTCTTCAATAGCATCGGGAGCTCCGATGTCCCAGAGCTTGTTCAGATTTTCTGAAAACTTCTCCCTGCCTTTTCCCGCGTCACTGTCTCTCATCTTGCTCTTCTGCAGCGAGCGCCACTCTTCCCACAGTAACTCCAGTTTTCTTTCGCAGTTACGCCTCGTGATCGTCTTTATACGTGCCATGTTCCAAAATGCCAGAACATTGGCCACCGTGTCTTTTACGGCGGCCTTCCTGTCAGTAGTTTCCTGCTTGGCATAGAAGAAGTACTGGAGAACTTGATGGGTGGTTGGCAATTTGGCACCACCGATCGAGGAAGATGGCTGACCAATTAAGAAGACGTCCGTGGCTGACCTTAGAGAAGGTGGTGCTGTTGTTGCTGCTTTCTCTTTTCCAGAATAAGTAACTTTCAGAGTCTTCCCACTCCTGGTTGTTAACAGTTTATCCATTGTACTAAAGTCTAGACTTATCAAACAAGAATCAATTGACACAGTTGATCTGTAAAAAGCAAACTGTGATTAGTAAAAATATTGGTCATAGACATAGCGTGTGTGTGTAATTGGGATTTTAGGATGCGCCAGCTACTGATGCTATGATTACGTCCATAACGGGGGACAAATACGGTATTTTAAATTTTAATGTTATTTCTAGGTGAGTGTAACTTCTAAACCACTTGTCCGATCAACTTGGTAAGTATCTGAGAGGATTTCTTTCACTGAGAGGATTCAGAAAATATGGTCATTTGATGATTTATCTTTATTCAGTAAAACATTGTCAATTTGGCCAAATTTCCAAAATTGAAATTTTCAAGGTCGATGCGCGACCCCTAAATATTGATCGATTTTGGTAAAAATGGTGTCAGTGTACTTCCGGGAAAAACTTTGACCAGCTATAATTTTAAAAAAAAAGTGAAAAGTGATCCACCCTAATGTACATAGACCAGCTCAACTGCGACCCGCTACAAGCCGCAACCACGATCGCCTCACTGTGCTTTACGGTGTTCAAGAACAACTTCATGCCTAGACACACTGGCCGTCATTCATAGAAAAAACACACGCAGTTATGGGCATAAGGCTATTTACTGGCTCAAACACCTGCATCAACAGACAGGTGTATACATAAAGCATGCCGCAACACGGGGGAAGTGGCCATTAAGGTGCTTTTTGGGTGCTTTTTGGGTGGATGGTCTAAGTGAAGACCGTGTCACTGGTGAGAAGACTGCGTACTCCTTTAACGGTTGCTGGTCACATGGATGCACACGTCCTGAGTATGAAATCGTAGGAGATATCCATGGTACAGTAGATCTCCTGCCGATTGTCTTGCATGGAACCGGAACCGCGATCAGCTTATAAGTTCTCAATTCACTCACAAGATAATGAGGGAGCACGAATATAATGCACGGATGGAGACAGATTGACAGTACCGCGAAGAAATAAACACCATCAAACGTTCAATGGTGTTGGATCCTCTCAAATGCGGCGATAGCTTGTTCGGCGGACGTACAAACCCCTTCAGACTATACTTTCCACCTGTGGATGGCGTGAAACTACTACGACTTCTGTTCTTTATACCCTTACGTGATGAAGAACAATCCGTACCCCGTAGGAGCTCCTGAAAAGCTGGTGGGACCTGCCCTGTCCACCATCGAAGAGTTCTCAGCTAATTTGAACGAGAACTATTTCGGCCTTTCTTTCGTAAATGTACTTCCCCCTCGCGACTTATAGATGCCAGTCTTACCCGTCGTTATAGACCATAAACTCATGTTTCCCCTGTGCTTGAAGTGTGCAGAGGAGAACAATGGGGCCTGTTATACATCCAACCAGCGGAAGATCAGAGGCGTATATACAAGTCCCGAGTTGTCCCTAGCCGTTCGCCACGGTTACAGAATATTGAATATATGAGATGTGGAGATTTCAGAAGCTCCCTAACCTTTTCATACCATATATAAACACTTTTCTGAAGGATAAGGTAGAGACATCAGGGTATCCGCGAGGAGCTAAGACCGAAAATGAAAAATCGGCGTACATTCAGCGCTACCGTGATCGTGAAAGGATACAACTTGAACGGTCCCAAATTGTAAGGAACCCAGGCAAGCGCTTTAATGCAAAGTTGTGCTTAAATAGTGTTTGGGGGAAATTTGCTCAGAATGCAAACAAGGGGAACGTCCATCTAGCCCAAAGTTATAGCGAGGTGTGGGATTACGTCAACGCTCCCGATAAAGAGGTCATGGAGATCGTGAATGTGGGCAATACGTACATAATAAAGTACAACAGAACCGAATTGGCTACAGATACATCACGTGTTACAAACATACCTGTAGCCAGTTTAACATCAGCAGACACCTGCATCAAACTTTGGGGACGACTGCATTCTCTTGGGCGGAAAGTTCTGTACGCAGACACAGATACTGTGATATTCACGGAGAGGGAAGTGAATACATGCCACCTGTTGGGGAATTCCTCTGAGAGTTGACTGATGAGATCAAGGACGAGTATGGAGATAGCGCCTACGCTGATTCTTTTGTCTCAACAGGCCCAAAAACTTACGGGGTACGGGTGAGGGTGGGGGAGGAAGTGAGATATATCGTGAAAGCTAAAGGCATCACCCTTAACCAGGCGAACCGGCAGATCGTTAACTTTGATTCGTTGAAGGAGCTAGTGAGTTTAGATGAGGGTAACCAACCACCCCAACTGACTGTAGGGACTCACAATTTTCGAGCACAGAAACTGGGGGGTCGTGAAGGGGCTTTGGGGGACGAAAGTATGCCGTAACACATGTAGGAAACGCTACCAGGTGCCTGGCACCTACGATACCGTACCCTTTGGCTACCACGGCCCTTGAATGTTTTGCTATATATATATATATATATATATATATATGTGTGTGTGTGTGGTGTGTGTGGTGTGTGTGTGTGTCTAATCACTTGTTGACGATGTGTTTATTTATTTAAAATAAATCAAGTTTCAATTAGCGTCATTTTCTCATGTGTGTGTGTGTGTGTGTGTGTGTGTGTGGGTGTGTGTGTGTGCACTAAAAATGCTAAGCTGTATGCCCAATCAAATGGGTCATATGATTCCTGCCACTATTTGGTCATATCATATCTCTGCCCTGCGTCCTCAGTTCACCTCAACAAGCCGTGGAGCTCAGACGTGTATTTTGAAGAATTCTCACGTAGACGGAAAATAGCGATGGCTACCTTTGATATTGCGTGCTCGACATTCATGAAGTGGTATTCGATAAAGGCTGCAGATGTGGTGAACACTCAAAGAATCCCTAGTCCTCCCTCCTTTGAGGCTTTTAAGGCCATTTTGAACCGAGCAAAGCGTGAGGAGCAGGAGATCCAAATACTCTACTGATACTCTGGCGAGAGCAATGCTGGCTTTCGTGGCTCAAACGATGTAATGGACTACATCATAGGACTAAACTGCGTAAAGGCGCACATACACCGCGAAGTGAAAGAAGCATCACGTGCAGAAGCGAAGCAGCGAGTATGGGCAGTGAGCCTTGTTGACAAATGGGATGACAAGCGGTATTATGTCATGTTACATCACACCGAGTACGCATACCCTGCGTCTGAGAATATAAATCTTGGTATCATGAACAGCCTAAAATATTTTTATTACGTTCATGTATATCATGAAGAGGTTCGCAGTGAAGTTGTGGCTAAAAGTTTGTGGCAGCTTTAAATAGAATTTAAAGATGAGTATCGCTTCCTAAGCAAAGAGGACAGATACGGGCACATGTTTCTCTCAAATAGAGTGCCAGAGTGTTAATGTGAGGAGAAAATGAACGAAGATGTACGGTTCCGATAAAACGTTAAAGTCGATATTACTTCATGTATCAGAAAAATTTTGATTGCCCGGCATAATGGGACACAAGTATTCATATGATTCTTTCATGTTGGAACAACCCGTACACGAATCACTAACGCTTGGCATGACGCGCCCGTGTGACTCGTTCCCCCACACCTCCCACCGAGCCAAACCGCGCACCTGCGGCTCATAGTCACCTCAAAGCTTGACCCAACTGGACGTACATCCCTCACAATAGAAAACGATGGAGCTTCCGTTGAGCAGTATTCTCAATGCCGTATACGATGTGCCCGTGACGAAGTCAGTGCGTGTGTTCAGGCGTAAAACCGGTGCTGTTAATTATGTACTTGAAACGAGTTGTAGGCACAAGAAGAGAGCAGATTAGTGATGCACCCTCATACGCTGTTATTTGTACGTTGTGTATAATTCCAGACCAGATATGCATTGATGTATGGTTGATGTGGAAAAATGCGGCTGATAATAACGTCCTTGTTCCCACGCGAAACCGCTTCATCCTCGACAGAATGTTTGAAATCGTCGGTTTCCGCAAGCTGAAGCCTATATGTCGATATGCTTTATTTTGACACGGTTCTTGAATACGCATACACCACTCTGCTCGACGGCTTTACCGAGTGTAGGACTGAACAAGGTGAGAATGGAATGGAACTGGATGAGTATTTAAAAGGTATACACTCTCCGAAATATCTTGAACTTTGGTACAAAGGTCTTGAGTGGTACAGGGCTGAGCTCACCTACGCTGTTCATCCTGAAGAGGTATTTCTTTATATAACGAGCAGTTGCCGGCACGACTTAGAAGATTATTTCAGTTGCCGTTATGCGTTGTGAAGAAGAATTCACGGTTGAGAAGCTCGGATTGGAAAGAATAAACCCTCGCTTGGAAAGGGTTGCTTATAAACTTGAATTTAATAATGACGTTGTGGCAAACGATGCCCTCTTTGTGTGTGCTTTTGAATGTATTGTATCCATGTTTAAAGAGAGTGATAACTTGCCACCCAATTGTAAAGTGGGTACAAAAATAGTGTTAAACGAGCTGAAAGCCCTTTACATCAAATATAGACACCCGCGTACTTTGAGTGGTGAAATAATGTTAAATCGTATTTATTGCATAGTACAAAACAACGAGGATGTAACTGTAGACTCGTTCACATGCGAGTTTAGTATTTAAATTAAGCGCAGTAGAACATAAAGCGCCTATATTTTGATGTATGTATATATATATATATATATATATATATATATATATATATATATATATATATATATATATCCAAGTAATGGAATTCTTCTGCCCTATTATTTTTGAAGTTTATATATAAGTGTGTATTTGCACGTACATATATTAAACGTGTATATAGACTTCTATTGTACTATTATTATTATTTAAGAATGTGTATATATATATATAAACTACCCTGCGGTTTATTCTATTTACACCCGAAAGTGTATGAAGTATCAGTGAATCCGTGCATATAATTTATAAAATTAAATTCATTAAAATTAAGAAAGTGCAATAGAGTTTACATAAATTATCACCAGTTTTAACGTATATATTTAAAACGTAATACGGTTGGCATTCAAGAAATTTTAACAAGGCAGGAAAAAGGTCATAAAACGCGAAGGTCAGAAAACCCTCGACCATCGAAAGGAAAGAAAATAAAAAAGAAAGGAAAAATAAATAAATAAATAAAGAATTTGTGTGGGTATTTCTTTATACGCTGATTAATGAATAGCATGGCCATGGGTCCAAATTCTCACTTAATCTGAAATTTGTATAATCTGGAAACAACTGGAAAAGCTGCAATACGATGCAATTTCTGTCAAAAACTGCAAGACTTTATCTGCATAAATTGGGTTGATAGGGAAATAACTCTTGTCTCGAATGCGGAAAAGATTGTGGGGATCAGTTTTCTGTGTGGCGCATGTACACAGACGATAAAATCCTTCACGGTATTTAAAGAAATGGAGATAGCAGACTCGAGTGTTACAAAAAAGAATGAAACAGTGGGAACACAAGAGTCCGGAAATGTCCCAACGAAAAACCGGGTGGATGAGAGAGAGGATGAAATAACGAATAACAGTACAATAACGAATAACAATATAATAACGAATAACAATATAAACAATATAATACAGAATGAAGACAGAGATGAAAGAAAATAAATAAGTAAAAGTTGCGAGGTAGTAAAACTGTCCAACGAGCGAAATGGTAAAAAGATAACTAAAAACGTAGGAAATAATCAGCCAAAGAAAAATAATGATAATACCAAACTTAAGAACTTTAAAAATAATAAGAAAACAAGAGGTAGAAGCGTGGAAAATATTGTATGTAAATACTACGCAAAAGGGAACTGCAGATATCGGGTTGGGCAATGCATCTATGCACATCCCACATTATGCAACACAGAGTACACAAGTGGATATTGCAAATTTGATAAGAAGTGCAAGTTCCACCATCTTACGGTCTGCAACACCTATGCAAGATATGAGAGGTGCAAATACTGACAAAAATGCCGTTACCACCACCCTCAGAGGAATGCAACGGGTGAACAGGAAAAACGAACATCAAAGAAGGGTACCAATTTTTTAGACGTAGCCAACACAATTCAGCTGCTAAATACTGTCCAGCAAATACAAAGTCAGCTGACAAATATAGGAATCCGAGAGCCGGACAGAAGGCATGCACAAAGTCACTTCATGCGTTATCGGGACAACAGGTACCGGCAAATATAAAAAGAGGCAAATTCTCGGAGGACCACAAGGCAACGAAACCGGCACCACCATTGGAAAACGAATCTGAACCACCTGTATGTATGCGAAAACGATAGAGAAAAACTAAAAATAATACTAGCCAACATTCAGGGCCTTAAATCAAATCATTCCCCAGACAAAGTTTTATACCTGAAAGGACTCATGCAAGAAGCCGGAGCAGACTTTGCATGCCTCACGGAAACTCATCAAAGGACTGCCAGGCGAACTGTGAAAACTGTGATTCCTGTTTTGACAAAAAAAAATACAAATTGACAACTATACCATCCTCTGAGCCGACAGAACAGTGAGACGTAGAGGAGTTGTAAGAAAGTTTTTAAAGGATGATGATATTGAACCGATAGACTGCCAGGAAATTCCCTTGACTTAATCCCCATACAGAATCTATGAGTCATCCTCGAGAATCGGATGCGAAAAGGAAACATTTTAATGAAAGATAAACTTGTGGAACGCCTTTTAGCGTGTTGCTTCACAGAACCCAAAATCACAAATACCTGCAGGTTTTTCAGTGGATCCATATCTTGATGTGCTGCTTCAGTTTTGAGTACTAAAACAAATTTTCTTGTCATTGCTTTGCTTGTTTAACATTTATACTTATCGTTGTTTTCAGACTTTAAAGCCAAAATCTTGCTCCTAAAGACTCATGCACCAGGACTGATAATAACTCGAAAACTGCAATAAATTAAATACGGATATGGATGTTCTTTGAATAAAACTAACAAAAAGCATTATTGCTTTCAGTGGTGATGACATACGTACGAAAGACACGTCAGTACTTTGACCCTCTATTTGCTTGGCAATGATGCTCCGAGCTGCTCGTACCCTGAAATGGGTGTATGGCGGAATGGTGATCTATGTAAAAAGTTGTTAATTCTTCATACATCCACTGAAACTATGAATGTAGCGATGATTTTATATATATATATATATACTGTGAAAACTGTGAGTTCTGTATTGACAAAAAAGAAATGCAAATTGGCAATCCTCCGAACCGACAGAACAGTGAGACGTAAAGGAGGATGTGCTATTTATACACGCGAAAGGCATATGGCAGAAATTACTATAAGTACCTCAAACAGCTACGTAGAATGTGTAGCAGCAAAAGTTGAAAAATTAAATATGGTACTAATTGTAATGTACAGACCCTCGAACACGCCAACCTCAAAATTCTCAGATTCCATTACAGAGGTAAGAAACTGGATAAAAGATCTACACTCTTCAACCCAAAATATTTTTCTCTGTGGTGATTTTAATTTTCCATTCATGAAATATAAAAGGATATAAAAAAATATATGTATACACCAGGACCAGGGGGCACAAGGGAAGACAAGGAGCAGGTAAAAATGCTACTAGCTCTAGCTGATGAATTTATGTTAACGCAAGAAATAACAGAAAACACAAGAAAAAACAACTGCCCTGATTTGATATTTACAAACAACAGCAACCTAATTCATAATGTAGAAATATCCCCAACTATAATATCGGACCACAACATCATTGAAATAACAACCAATATAAAAGCAAAAGGAAAGGAAAGAACACGAACAACCGAAAGAAGCAAATTCGAATTTTTTTATTTTCACTCCAAAGCTATAAATTGGGAACATGTTGCATCCAGCATGGAAGTAATAGACTGGAAAACCATCTTCGAGGCCAAGACAACGGAAGATATGCTAATGACTTTAGAGGAGATGTTAGAAATTGTGGAAAGACATGTCCCAAAAATACAACATAGAGGAAAGAGAAGCAGGTTCGAGACAAAAGAGGTCATTGTTCTGAAAGGGAAAAAGAGTGACCGCTAATTAAGTAACTGTAAAGATAACATCAGAAAAATATTAAATGATAAACTGCAAAGTATAGATGACGTCATACAGGAACTAATTGAGAATCATCCAGAAAAAGAAGAAGACGACGCTATAGAAGCGATAAAGGGTAACTCAAAGTACTTCTATAATTTTGCAAAAAGGAAGTCGAAAAACCATGCGATTATTGGACCTTTGAAAAACGAGAACAGTGCTTTATCTGATGATCTAACAGAAGTATCTGAAATATTAAGAGCTCAGACGAATCATCTTTCAGTATCCCAAAAACTGACAAACTGATATGCGATAGAAACGCGTTCTTTGAAGAAGAACTACAAGGGGAAAGTATAACGGACTTCGACTTTACGGCAGATGATATTACACAAGCTATAGGGAAACTAAAAACACATTTAGCGGCAGGACCGGATAAATGGAATGCCACACTGATCAAAAACTGCAAGAATGCAATCGCTGAGCACCTATATTGGATATGGAGACGATCACTAAACACGGGAGAAATACGGGCATCCTGAAGAGCGCGAGCACAGTCCCAATATATAAAGGAGGAGATCGATCCGAGGCCGAAAACTATAGACCAGTGTCGCTTACATCTCATCTCACTAAAATATTTGAAAGAATAGTTAGACAGAAAAAATCTGACTTTTTGGAAACTCAGAAAAAAATCAATGATAACCAACATGGGTTTCGATCAGGCAGATCATGCCTATCACAACTGATGGAACACTACAATAACATTATTGATGCACTTGAAAGTAATGAAAACTATGATGTAATATACACAGACTTTGCCAAAGCGTTCGGCAAGTGTGACCATGGAATCATAATACATAAACTGAAGTATATAGGAATAACAGTAAAAGTAGGGAAATGGATATATAATTTCCTTAGTGAACGGCGGCAAGTCGTTACAGTACAAGAAATATCTTCATCAGAGTCAGAGGTCCTCAGCTCAGTACCACAAGGAACAGTATTAGCTCGACTACTCTTCATAATTATGCTAACTGACATAGATGAGGACGTTACCAGAGCCAGCACATTAACATACTTTGCGGATGACACAAAGATCAGTAGAAAAATAAGAAACCTAGAAGATATAGGATCTCTACAAACAGACATGAACAGAATCTACAAGTGGACGGAAGACAACAATATGAAGTTTAACACTGAGAAATTTCAGCTGTTACGGTACGGAAAAAGGGAGGACCTAAAATCCATGGAATATTATTATATCTCAAATGGACGGGAAATTCAGAGAAATTCTAGAACGAAAGCTTTAGGGGTATAATGACTGATGGTGCGAAATTTGAAACACAAAATAAGATAGCAGTAAACAGAGCAAAGAGAATAACGGGACAGATATTGAGAACCTTTAAACGAAGGGATAGGAATGTAATGATTCCTCTACTGAAAACACTGATCATACCCAAATTGGAATACTGCTCGGTCCTAACATCCCCATATAAAAAAAGAAGACATTAGACAGCTAGAAGAGATTCAGAGAAGCTTCAGAGCCAAGATTAAGGGGTGCAAATAACTAAATTACTGGGAAAGGCTACGCGAACTAAACCTATATTCACTGGAAAGGCAAAGAGAGAGAGATACATTATTATTTACACTTGGAAAATAATGGAGAAACTAGTCTCTAATCTTACTCTGAACCCTGTAACTCCCCAAACAACTGTGGAAAGTAGAAAATGAAGACTGTGTCGTGTTCCCAAATTAAGGGCGAGACAGGGAACATCCTTAACCCTGAAAGAAAATAGTTTTGTTGTGAGAGGACCAAGACTGTTTAATTAGCTGCCCAATGACCTAAGGAACAAGAATGGTGTTGCAGTAGACATCTTCAAAAAAAGATTAGACGCCTGGCTCAGAACAATCCCCGATGAGCCAGCCGTACCTGGCTATATGAGGTGGAGAGTACAAGAAACCAACTCACTACTTCACCAGGCCAACTCGAGAGGAGGGGCGACAAGTTTGACCTTAGTGAAATGACGAATCTTCGCGCAGAACCTTTGAAAGTTTGAAAGGTTGAAAGGTATATATATTCCTCGCTTAAAGTGTGTATTTTGCGTGTATATGGATTTCTTCTACTATTATTATTTTGAATGTATATTTATCTCCTATATATTTCGAATAAGTGTATGCTAAATAATTGATTCCATGTTAAGTAACTCGACTAAATAAACAGAATGAAGTAGTTGTGTTCTATTATTCAAAGTATATATAAATGATATTTTTTTATTATTCTACACTAAAATTAACGGCACTACAAAAGTTATATATATTTGTATTGACTTTTAAGCCGACTGGAACTGGCAAGAACTTCATTATATGGAGAACATCGCCTCTCCATTAGATATATACAAATTAAATAAGTAGTGCAATCTGGCAACTATTATTATGGACTGCATAATAGGTCAAGCGGCTGAAATGTCTTCTGGGCCGTAAGTTTGAACTTTCTGCGCTTCACATAAACGGATTTTTCCAGTTTGAACCTCCCCTCCTTCTATAAAACCGTTTTTAAACGCCCTTGTATAAAACCGATGGTTAACGCAGTTTCGAAAATGGCGTCTGACAGTGATGGTCGTTGTAAACAGAGAGCTGTTATCGAGTTCTTAACCGCAGAGAAGGAAACAGTTGGAAATATTCACAAACGTCTACAAAACGTTTACGGAGATGCTGTTGTTGATCGAAGCACAGTTGGGCGCTGGTCTAAACGTGTGAGGTTATCGGAGAGAGGGAGAGCCAGCCTCGATGATGAGCCACGCAGCGGTCGCCCGGCATCGGCTGTAACATCTCACACTGTGCAACGTGCTAACAGCATCATTCGATCAAATCGGCGCGTCGCATACAAGGAGCTACCACTGGAGCTAGGAATTAGTGAAGGAAGTGTGAATACGATAATTCAGCAATTGGGATACTCAAAAGTGTGTTCACGGTTTGTTCCTCGCGAACTGATTGAAGATCACAAAGCCCAAAGAAAAGAAATTGCTCCCGAGTCGTTGGTTCGATACGAAACAGAAGGGGATGACTTCCTTTCACGAATTGTGACTGGGGATGAGACTTGGGTACACCACTTTGAACCTGAAACAATACGCCTATCCATGGAGTGGCATCACGCAGACTCCCCACGCAAGAAAAAGTTAAAAATGGCTCCCTCTGCAGGAAAGGTTATGGCTACCATTTTCTGGGACATGAAAAGGGTGATTCTGGTGGACTTTATGAAGAAAGGACAAACAATCAACTCAAAGGCATATATTGCTACCCTACAGAGACTCCAGAGACGTATAAAGCGAGTTTGACCAGAAAGAAAACTGGAAGACGTCCTTCTTTTGCACGATAACGCAAGACCACACAACAGTTTGCAAAAAAGAGAGGCCATCACAAAAATGCGCTTGACTGTTACTCCACCATCCATACAGCCCAGATGTGGTACCTTCAGACTTCCATTTGTTTGGGCCAATGAAGGATGCTATTCGTGGAGGAAAGTTTCAGAGTGACGATGAGGTTGTTGAGGAGGTTAAGTGGTGGCTCCAGCGGAACCCAGCGGACTTTTCCCAGCAAGGAATAAAGGCCCTTGTTTCGAGGTGGAGGAAAGCCGTAGAAAAGGATGGAGACTATGTTGAAAAATAAAAACTTGTGAAAAAGGTATGTATCTACTTGTATACACAATTTCTGGAACTTACAAGGAAACTTGGAAAGAAAAAAAAGGTGGAGCAAAATATATTGAGTGGCCCTCGTATTTAATTCAGAATTCATCAGTGTAATGAAATGGTTGACTACCAATAAACTCTTCCTAAATACCAGTAAAACAAATTTCATGATTTTTACTAATAAAAGAAATGTATATCTTGATGAACTTAATGTTAATGAAATCGTTATAAAGGAGTGTACTGTAACAAAATTTCTTGGTGTAATGCTAGATGAGAATTTGCAATGGAGTGATCATGTAAATTATATCGCGAAACAGATTTCAAGGAGCGTTGCTATAATGTTTAAACTTAGAAATGTAGTCCCTGAACAGGTTTTATTGACTCTTTATCATATCTTGTTCTTCGTTATGTAACGTACTGCACCCTTGTTTGGGAAACTCCGTTAACAACGCATTAAATGGTATCTTTGTCATCCAAAAAAGAGCAATGCTGATTTCCTTGATCACTCTAGTGTATTATTTAAAGAGCTAAACTTACTAGAGCTCAATGATATAATCAAACTGGCACATTTTATTTTTATTTACAAGTGTAAGAGCAAAATCATTAATTTACAATAGGCAGTGGTGGGCACGCGCAACAATTTTTGTAGCGCCGCAACCGCAACCGCAACTCTGCTGAAATAGTTGCGCCGCACGCGCAAGCGCAACCCTTTTCAAAAAGTTGCGCCGCAAGCGCAAGCGCAACCAAAATGTTGCGCCGCAAGTGCGCCGCAACTTTTTGCGGCGCAACTGCCCACCTTTGACAATAGGTAAATAGATATTTTGTAACTCATCAAGAAATCCACTCGTATCAGACCAGAAATAGATCAAAGCATGTTATACCTCAATTTAGATTGTCTTCATCTCAAAAACTACCCATTTTCATTGGATTGAAACTATGGAATGATTTAAATGCCGATATAAAAAATATTGTGAATGTAAATTTGTTTAAAACCAAGTTGAAATCCCAATTAATAATGGCATACTAACAAAAATCTAAGAGTAATGTCCATTACTATTGTTTATTAGTTTCTCGTGTGTAATCTAGTATTAAAAACACATTTCTTGGGATTTTTCAGTTCTTATCTCTCATGTATGATATTGGTTTCTTTGTATGGTATTGGTATAATGCCTTTAATGGTAATCTTGTATTTGTCATGCCAGTAGTGATAATTTAAGATTAATACATACTTTAACTAGTAATAATACTTATTTACTTATTTATTGTTAATTAATAACAACTAGTTGTTTATTTATAATAAGAGCCCAGTAAAGCCTAACGCTTAAGGGCCAAATTAAATAAAATAAATAGTCCGGCTCACAATTATTCAGGTCATTGTAAATTTAAAACGAACATATTTATTTTATTATTAATAATAAAGGTTATTCAATTACAAAAAAATGCAATTCAATTTGAAAACAGTGACATTAATATATCGTCAGAACAGTAAAGTGATGACATATTGGAACAAAGTGGATCTGCACGATATGTATAATGTTGATATCAAAACTCCTAAACATACGTAATGTTCGACCTTAGTTTACATGTCAGTTCATTTCATGGTAAGTTCAAATTAAGTCCGGTTAAATTCGGTAAAGTTAGATTACCTTATGCTCGGTTAGGTTAGTCATTTTTATGGAAAATCAGAAATGTATGTGTGGGTTAGTTACTCAGTTAAAATTCTAAGAAACTTTTCATTTTCATTTGAACCTCACAAGGTCGAATAGAATGGAATAAGATCGAACGTTGACATAATGAAATTAAATTTTATTCATGTAATGCCACAAAACACACCAAAAACAACAATTATTCCTTATACTCCTTCAAGGGAATGTATGACAAGAAGTCTACCAGTGAGATTCAGGAATATTTATCAGTCCAAAAGATTCTGGCGAATGTCCCTTTATTTTTTTGCCAATATATATATATATATATATATTATATATATATATATATATATATATATTTAAACTGCAAACACACAGTATAATTAACGTAAAGAACGACGCTTGTATAGGAGAATATTCCGCGCAAGATGAGAGCGAGAGAACGAAACAAATGAAAAAATGAGGTAACCACCGGGAATCGAACCGGGATCTTCCGATTGCCGGTCAGATATGATAACCATTACACCACGGGCCTCACTCAATCAAATGCCGTAATTCCTCTACATACGCGCAGAAACCAATGCCCAAGGGGGCACCTCCCGCATGCCGTACATTATATACATTTAAACTGCAAACACGCAGTATTTGTTTCGTTCTCTCGCTCTCATCTTGCGCGGAATTCTCCTATACAAGCGTCGTTCTTTACGTTAATTATACTGCGTGTTTGCAGTTTAAATGTATATAATGTACGGCATGCGGGAGGTGCCCCTTGGGGCATTGGTTTCTGCGCGTATGTAGAGGAATTACGGCATTTGATTGAGTGAGGCCCGTGGTGTAATGGTTATCATATCTGACCGGCAATCGGAAGATCCCGGGTTCGATTCCCGGGTGGTTACCTCACTTTTTCATTTGTTTCGTTCTCTCGCTCTCATCTTGCGCGGAATATTCTCCTGTACAAGCGTCGTTCTTTACGTTAATTATACTGCGTGTTTGTAGTTTAAATGTATATAATGTACGGCATGCGGAAGGTGCCCCCTTGGGGCATTGGTTTCTGCGCGTATGTAGAGGAATTACGGCATTTGATTGAGTGAGGCCCGTGGTGTAATGGTTATCATATCTGACCGGCAATCGGAAGATCCCGGGTTCGACTCCCGGGTGGTTACCTCATTTTTTCATTTGTTTCGTCCTCTCGCTCTCATCTTGCGCGGAATATTCTCCTAACAAACGTCGTTCTTTACGTTGATATATATAATATATATATAAACTCTTAAATTTTTACTGACATAACTTTTTACTGAAAATGTTTTATTTTTTAAAGTTTTAAAGTGAATACGACGCAGAATATAAACATGTTTTCTGCAGGTTTGCCTAAAACATTCTAATTCAACATAAAATAATCCTAAATTGTGAAAGACACGCTTCACTGAAACAGAAAAAGCGGAGGATGACTATAAAATTTCTCTCCCCCAGAAATGTATGAATTATTTATTAATTTTGTGTGGGTGGGTACGTTTATTGAACATATTACATTTATCTCTTCGACCGCCATAATAGCGTCTTTCTTTATTCGCTTAAAGTGTTCATTCTTCTTATTACTATAAATCTGTATTCGTATATAATTAGATCTCTCTCTCTCTCTCTCTCTCTCTCTCTCTCTTAATATATATATATTTATTTATATTAGTGGTGTACCGATTAATGGGCCTCGGCAGAATCGGCCATTTTTTGTGCATCGGCATCGGTCAAATTTAGCCGATTCCTCTTACCGATTCTTTAAAATTTTAAAATTGTAATTACAAAACAAAACCTATATATATTTTACATTCAAGAAAAAGGCAAAACTTAAACTGTTACCCATAAATTTACATTTTCTCTAACTAGCTAATCTCTAAATATTATAAACTATTGTAATCTCCTACTCTAAGGGCCGTTCAAAAATTACGTAACTTAGAAAATTTTGAAAATTTATTGATAGGACAAGTTGTTACAACACCATCTTCAATTTATCAGTTTCAAATATTGAATCAATGTAAATTTTTACCAGAAAATTAGTTAATAAAAATAGGTAGGATAAAGCTTCCTACCACATTACAATGATAACAGACAATAAGAATAAAGGATAAACGCTAACGATACAAGCATATTGCTGTATTTAGATGTTATCTTCCCACAGTTGTCGTCGAGATTCAGGAGAAAGTAGTGGTGTACCCATGACGACAGATAAGTTAGGTGGAATTTCTAAATCGTCAGTGTTGACGTCGTCTTCCTCAAACCATTCAAATTCTTCATGTTCCATAATAATAATAATAATAATAATAATGTATAAAATATCGCAAGATGACGAAATCTGCGTGTCTTGTGACGTAAGATCATGTGATGTGACGTGTGACATACCCAGCCGTCACTATTGGTAGGGATGGGGGAATAATGACTTTGTTTGGAAATTGCCAACAAGACGAGTGGTTTCTATGGTCATTTTCGCTGCTGAATACGAATCTGGCTGGTTCTTGCACCTAAAATGAAGTTTTGACCTGGTTCAGTGGATTTTTTTTCAAAATGGCGGGCAAAAAAAATAGTTTTCTCTTTTTGATGCTTAAGAAAACCGCTACCCCCTCATATGCAATGTCTTTTCATGTTTTCAGGGTCGCTGAAGTTGAAAATGAACAAATCAGAGACATTCAATGCGTGGTTTAGCGGTTATAGGCAAAAAATGGAAAAGAAAGGTATTATTTTATTAAAAAAATCATGTACAGAAGAAACGGAAGGCATTCATATCAGTTCCATGATGTAATTCAAATCATGAAATCATCATATTTACAACACATTGTTCAACAAAGTATCACTATCACTAGTAACATTGTCCTCTGGTCGTAAAGCATTCTTAATAGAATTTCTCAGTTCATCTACACTAAATTTTTACATTTTGAATTTCCCGTCTCTCACTTTAACACGTCTTATTTGACGAATATCTGGTGTGATGGTGAGTCTTAAATAGGCAATTTCTGTGAGGAGCTGCTTTTCGTTTAGTTTGTACAGAGCATCCAGGTTGTTTGGAGTCATAGGGCCTCCATGTTTCTTGCAATTTTCCAAAACCGCCAATATTTTGCCAGCTTTTTTCTTTTTGAGCTCTTCTTTTTTCAGCAGGGGCAATTTTTTTGCAGCATGCACAGTAGCTAGAAAATCTTCCTCTAATTTCTTCACTTTCTTGACTTTTTCTGAACCCCTGGCCCATTTCCAGGATGCCTTCCTATACTCAAAAGACTTTGATTCGAACGAAGAGTCGTACAGCCAGGTGGCCGGCAGCCTTGGTCGTATCGTCAAGTCCTACACTCATAACGTTATCCTCTTTGTTGAGGATTTGTTGAGCGACATACTCTAGATTCAAGTATGAAGCATCTTCCAAGTATTGCCTTATTGATCTGCGGCTCGGAAATACACATGTCAAGTCTGAATACTGGTGACGGAATTGCAACTCTTCGTCTTTACTCTCCATCTCACCCTCACAATCTTTCTCATTATCATCTGCCTTCAGCTTCCACTCTTGATCAAAAACCATGTTAGCTACTCTTACTATCACTTTTGAAAGCTCTTCAGGAGAAGTTCTTGTCTCGGCAAGACACTGGACTATACACCGCATCAGGTTTTCGTTCAGACTTTTTTTGTCAGTTCTGATTTTCACTGTCGGAAATGCAACTTAGTGTTCTTTACTCTTCTCTTTGCTTAGGTCTTCTTCCGATGAACGAAGTTTACGATCAGTAGACAGAATCGACTGAAGTTGCTAACATTTCAATAATTTCTGATCCCTCTAGCTCCCTTTGCTCTCTCAAGTTGCTTTCTGTTGCTTTTCGCTTTTTCTCCGCTGATCTTTCACGAGTTTCTTTCCTCTTTTTCTGTCTCTCCCAATTTTTTGGTACTGCATTTGTACATATGGTATGGCCTTATACGCACCAAAGCAATTATCTCAATAAAAGGTTTTATCTTCATCAGTCATTTGACCCCAAATTCTTCTGCAAGTTCTGCTTCGCAAATATTTTGGTGAAATGAGATGTAAGCGACACTGACCTATAGTTTTTTGCCTCGGATCGATCTCCTCCTTTATATATTGGAACTTTGTTCGTTCTCTTCAAGATGCTCGATATTTCTCCCGTGTCTAGTGATCATCTTCATATCCAATATAGGAGCTTAGCGATTTCATTCTTGCAGTTTTTGTTTAGTATGGCATTCCACTTGTCCTGCTGCCGGATTTTTTTAGTTTCCCTATAGCTCTTGTGATGCCATCTGTTGTGAAGTGAAGGTCCGTTATACTTTCCCCTTGTAATTCTTTTTTTAAAGAACGGGTTTCTTTAGTTTATCAGTTTTGGGGATACTGAAAGATGCTTCATACTGAGCTCGAAATATTTCAGGTACTTCTTTCAGATCATCGGTTGAAACATGTTTTCATTCTTCAAAGGTCCAATAGTCGCGTGAATTTTCATCTTCCTTTTTGTTAAATTCTAAAAGTATTTGAATTAACCTTTATTGCTTCTATGGCGTCATCTTTTTTCTCTGTATGGTTCACAATTAGACCCTGCATGACGCAATCTATACTCTCCAGTTTATCATTTAATATTTTTCTGATGTTGCTGTCTTTGCAGTTTCTTAATTTTACAGTCACTCTTTTTCTCTTGCAGAACATTGACCTCTTTTGTCTCTCGAACCTGCTTCTCTTTCCTTTTTGTTGTTTTTTTGTGAGTCTTTCTGTTGTCTTGTCCTTGAAGATGGTTCTTCAGTCTACTGCCTCCATGCTGGATGACATACCTTTCCAATTTATAGCCTTAGAGTGAAAATTAAAAATTTCAAGTTTGTCTCTTTCTTTAGCGCGTGTTCTTTCCTTCTCTCTTACTTTAATATTGGTTGTTATTTCAATAATGTGATCTGATATTATAGTTGGACATATTTCTATGCTATCAATTAGGCTGTTGTTGTTTGTGAATACCAAATCTAGGCAGCTGTTTTTCCTTGTATTTTCCGTTATTGCTTGTGTTAACATAAATTCATCAGCTAGAGCCAGCAGCAATTTTGCCTGCTCCTGGTCTTCTCGTGTGCCTCCCTTGTCTTGGTGTATACATATATTTCTTCCTATCCTTTTGTATTTCATAAATGGGAAATTAAAATCACTGCAGAGAATAATGTTTGGGGTTGGTGGGGAGTGTAAACCTTTCATCCAGTTCCAGACCTCTAAAATGGTATCTGAGAATTTTGTAGTTGGAGTGTTCGGGGGTCTATACTGTATATTACAATTAATATAATATTTAATTTTTCAACTTTCGTTGGTTGGTTATCATAGGGTTTATCATATAGCTTGGTTGTCATGGGGCCAAGACTTTTTAACTAGCCTCGAAAGGACCTTAGGAACGTGACAGGGGTCAAAGTTGAAGTCTTCAAAAAAAGACTAGATGCCTGGCTGAGGACGGTACCAGATGATCCGAGTGTACCTGGTATGTGCGGTGGAGAGCGCAAGAGAGCAACTCGCTCCTCCATCAAGCCAGGCCTAGTGGCGGGGCCACCAGCTTCACCTTCGTGTGAAGAGAGAGACTACTACGAGGTATATATATATATATATATAAATGTATGTCATTTATCATTACTTATTCGAACTATAGTGGATGTAATTTCCCAGAAGAGTTCCTTGTTCCATGCACGGTCTGTGTTTAACATATATATATATATTAGTGGTGCACCGATTAATCGGTATCGGCACCTTTCACGCCGATTAATCGGCCATGCAAGGTATTTTCCTAATATCGGCATGACAGGTGCCGATACCGATTAATCGGTGCACCACTAAAATATATATATATATACACCTTACCTTACAAACCTTACAAAGGTTCCGCGCGATGACTTCTCATTTCGCGAAGGTCAAGCTTGTCGCCCCTCCTCTCGAGTTGGCCTGGTGAAGTAGTGAGTTGGATTCTTGCGCTCTCCACCTCACATAGCCAGGTACGCCTGGCTCATCGGGGATTGTTCTGAGCCAGGCGTCTAGTCTTCTTTTGAAGATTTCCACTGCAACTCCCTTCGTGTTTCTTAGGTCTTTGGGCAACTGATTAAACAGTTTTGGTCCTCTCACTACAAAACTATTTTCTTTCAGGGTTAAGGATGTTCCCTGTCTCGCCTTCAATTTGGGAATACGACACAGTCTACCGCTTCTACTTTCCACCGTTGTTTGGGGAGTTATGGGATTCAGAGTAAGATTAGGGACTAGTTTCTCCATTATTTTCCAAGTGTAAATAATGGTGTATCTCTTTCTTCTCCTTTCCTGTGAATATAGGTCTAGTTCTCGTAACCTTTCCCAGTAATTTAGTTCTTTGCCCCCATTGATCTTGGCTGTGAAGCTTCTTTGGATCCCCTCCAGCTGTCTAATGTCTTCTTTTTTATATGGGGATGTTAGGACCGAGCAGTATTCCAATTTGGGTATTATCAGGGTTTTCAGTAGAGGAATCATTACATTCCTATCCCTTCATATATATATATATATATATATATATATATATATATATATATATATATATATATAATTTTTTTATTAACTGAAATAAAAGCATGAAATTTTTACTGTACCTTCTCTATTTCTCTATACATAGGGTATTAGGGACTCCGACTCCGACTCGCAGAGCTGGGCACTTGCGTTTTTTTGCGCGTTTTTTTGCGGTACTGCGGTACTGCGGTACTACTACCGCACTACCAAACCGGTACCGCATAACGCAGTACCGCAAAGGATCGCTGAAATAAAATAATTTTAAAAATAATAGGGAGTTAGTCCATTAGTGCAAAACATGCTATGTATGATGTCCTTTCAGCTCATTAACTCTTTGCATACGAACAGCAAAATTTTGTAGTAGGCCGTACTCTGGACAGAGTATCTGTTGAAATCTGAGAAATTTCTTGCTCAGTTGATACTTTAAATTCTTCTGTTGTGTTTAGATTCTGTTCAAACTATTTTTTAAATAACCCCAGAGATAAAAGTCACAACGGTTTAGATCTGGTGATGTTGGTGGACATCACAAAGAGCATGTTTTGCACTAGGGGACTAATTCTCCGTGTGTAGAAGAGGTACAGTAAAAATTTCATGTTTTTATTTCAGTTAATAAAAAAATACAAACTTTTTAAACTGTCAGATGTTTAAAAAAAATCACCCGATATATGTAAAGTGGCGTCATAAGTATATGTACCGAGAGATATTTCAGTTATATTCGTCCTCCTCTTTTGTACCGTGCATAGGATAGTTATGAAAAGTTTACCATTCGTTTGGAAAAATTTAACAAATAAAAATATTAGTTTAACTCCAATATATAATGGAAAACATCAAAGAATTTGAGGAAAATTAAAAAGTTAAAGTGCAAAAGTTTTCGCACATTTATTTACAAAATTATTTAATATTTTGTGTGTCCACCTTAGGCTTGAAGAATTTAAAGTTTTTATCAGTAGTTGGCTGTTTATTGATTAGAGACTGTTAGCAAATCTGAATTCTAGGTTTTTCTCTGTGAATCTTCGAGGAAAACGGATGACTGTACAGTGTACAAGCTATCACTAAGCAATGGGTCATCGTGGTAAAGAGCTGTCTATAGATCTTAAGAGGCCTATTATTGCTGCATCCGAGTCTGGAAGGAATTATAGGAAGATAGGAGAAGAACTTCGAATTCCATTCACGACGGTTGCTGCAGTTGTAAAGAAATGAAAAAGATTTGGAACAATTAAAACTCTACCAAGTTGTGGACAACCTTGCAAGATTTCAGAGCGTACAGGTAGACTAATTGAAAGAATGGCTGCTGCGAATCCACGAGTGACTGCGGGTGATATTTGCCAAACATTAAGACTGTCTGAGATCGATGTCCATCCCTCCACTGTACATCGTACATTGAGAAAGAATGATCTGCATGGAAGAGTTGCAAGGAAAAAATCTCTGCTACCCTACGAAAAGTGCACAAAGAAGCTCGTTCAAAGTACGCCAAGGATCACCAAAATAATGTATTTGTATTCTGGAAGTTCTCTGGACAGACGGGACCAAAATTGAATTATTCGAAAACAACGAGCAACGGTATATTTGGCGAAAATCAAATACTGCATTCAAGGAAAAAAAATCCTTCCTTCAATCAAATATGGTGGTGATAGTTTGCTCCTTTCGGGATACTTTAGTGCTTCTGGTCCAGGGAAGCTTGTTGTCATCAATGGAATCTTGAATTAGAAGAAATATCAGGAAATTTTAGAAGAAAATGTATTGCCTTCAGTTCGGGAGTTGCGAATGGGTCGCAAATGGGTATTGCGACAAGATAATAATCCAAAACATAAAAGTAGGAACAAAATGAAATAGCTTCAACAAAAGAATTTCAAGCTTCTCGAAATGTTCAGTCAAAGCCCAGATCTCACTTAAATAGGAAATTAATAGTTTTATTTGAAAAAAGCTGTCCGCAAGAGAAACCCTTTGAATATGAACGAGTTGCAACAATTTTCTTTAAAAGAATGGGCTAAAATTTCTACTGAGAGATGTCGATACCTTGTAAAAAAAAATTCCTAAAACGGATTATTGAAGTCATTCAAGAAAAATGTGGACACACAAAGGATTAAGTATTCTGTCAGTGAATGTACGAAAACTTTTGCATTTTAACTTTTTTTTCAAATTTTCCTCAAATTCTTTGATGTTTTACATTATATGTTGAAGTTAAACTAATTTTTTTATCTGTTAAATTTTTCCAAACGAACGCTAACAAAGACCCTAAGATTCACTCCAGAAACCAGAATAGCTAGAGAAAACAAGAAAAAAAAAAGAAAATGAAAATAAAGAATACTGAAACCTCTCCTTCCATTCTTGCACTTGTAAACGTGTAAAGCTTTCACACATTAATAAACCTGTTCTTTTTTCGCCACCTACTGCTGACAGAAGAGATTGGTGAAGGAGATTTATAGAAAAGTAGGAAACATTATAATGAAAAGAATAACTCCAGATTTCATTCACATCATGCGTACACTTAATTCATGTATCCAATTAAGCACTAGATAAAAGTGGAAAATAAAGTATGACATGAAACGCTAGACTCCTTACTCTAATCTACACCATGCGTTTGTTTAAAGGATTTTTTTTTATTTATTATTTACAAGAAGTTATCATTTTATCGCCGCATCGAACTGACTGACGATTTTAAGGTACTAATATTACCATCTTGCGCACTGAAATTACTTAGATAAGGGAGCAGTGATCCCGAACAATATTAGGTCCATCTTACTTCGCAAAAGCAATTTATATAATAAACTACAAAACACACGTTTTGTGTGTGTGTGTGTATATATATATATATATATGTGTGTGTGTGTGTGTGTGTGTGTGTATATACACACACATATATATATATATATATATATATATATATATATATATACTGTGTGTGTGTGGTGTGTGTGTGTGTGTGTGTGTGTACACACACACACACACACACACACACAAGATGAAAATGTTATAACGTTAGCTCGCGAAATGCGGGGGCTTCCTGCTTTATATCCATTTATTTTTCTACTTTTGTTTGATTCGGATTTATCTGTGATTCAAATACTTTTGAGGATTCTCTCAATTATCTGATTACGGAAACTGACGACTAAGCACTCAAATGAAGATATTAAACAGAAGTCGATTTACGCAACACGAATGAATAAGACTATTTCTTTTTTTACTGATGGATTCATTATAACACGAGGGAGAGAGAGAGAGAGAGAGAGAGAGGTTTTTAGTTATATATATATATTAGTGATGTACCGATTCCAAAATTTAGCCGATGCCGATTCTTTGCCTAGACTTTAAAAATTAATTCCCTTCATAATTACCCTTCATATACTATCATAATCTAATGCGAAAATTTTCAATTTTCAAATTTTTACATTTCAGATTTGTTTAAATGTTTTTTCTAAGCTCATTCCACAATATATAGTACCAGAATTTGTTACTCAAATACCGTAGCTAAAGTGATAGTGAATAGTTTTATTACTCACTAAAATGATAAAGTAATTTTAGTTTAGTTTCATAAACTAAATACCAATATTTAAATTGGTTTTCCTTATGTTGAAAGAATTCTCTTTCTACAACAATGTAAACACCAACAAAATTTTTCATTAAAATTTTAAGGTTTTGGTGGCCAATTTGAATAATAAATAAAAAAAAATGGATCTACAATTTGGGTTTATAAAATTATTAAAATACTTAATAAGATGGTTTAATATAAAAATTATTAAGTACAACTTAATGCAGAATTATTACTAATATTGGGGGCCGTCCAAAAAATTACGTAATGCTATTTTTGTTAAAACTTGACACCCCCACCCCCTGTAACATTCCGTGGAGCTGGACCAGACACCCCCGAAAGATGTTATGTAACACTCACCCCCCTCCCCGCCACCCGACCGATAGTGGTATAGGAATCTCACATTTTTTTTAGGACGAGTGGTTTCTATGGCCAATTTTGGCTGCTGAATACGAATCCGGGTAGTTCTTGGACTTAAAATGAAATTTTGACCTGGTTCAGTGGATTTTTTTCAAAATGGTGGCCAAAAAAATCGATTTTTTTGTTTTAATGATAAAAAAAAAAACGCTACCCTTCACGTGTAATATGTCTTTTCATATGTTTTCATGGTCGCTGAATCGAAAATGAACAAATGAGAGACATTAGGAGTGTGGTTAAGCAGATAGATGACGAAAAATTTGAAAAAATGCCCGATCCAGATCGAACATAAAGGATGAATGAGGCCTCCCACCTCCAAACCTTTATAACTGATAGAAAAAAATAATTAGTTGATAAATACTTGCTATATTTTTAATCATGGTTATGTTCATTCTTCAATGTTGTTAATTATCTAGTGTGTCGTAATATTGATGTTTTATTTAGGCTTTGTTTTGGCTTGTTCTGGTGTTCTGGTGTTTGGCTGCTTTCTCTTTTGTGGTTTCTTGTATAGTATATATACTTGTATAGTATATATACTTTAATAATAATAGTAAATAATATATCAAATACAATATTTGATAAAAATCTACTTTAATAATAATAATATATATGATACATCTAGCATGACTATAATTTGTATTACCTATTATATTTCGGTGTTATATGGCGACTAATGGGTTTTTACTGTATTTGCAGCTCCTAATGCTCAGTGACTGCTGATTGGTAATGATGACTGGTGAAAGAAAATCACGCAGTGCCGCCAGAAAAGAACTTTTTGGGGAAACCTACACAGAAGTGGACGAATTTAAACCGACTGAAAAGTTGCCACCGGGGACAGTTGTGATTGGTAGGATGCTTGCACTTTGTAAAAAAGGAGTAAAAGGACAAAAAAAGTCAATGACTCGAGATGATGCCAGCAAGGTAGTTGCAAATAAACTAAGACGAAATTGGATTAATAAAATGTCTATCCCATGCATGAAAAAACAGTGGCGAAAAAAATAAGAGACGATTATGAACAACATTTTAACAAACTGAGAAAGAATGAAAGCTGCCAACAAAAACCTAAAAGTGTCGAGCGGCTTTAATGATCAGCTCACAAAGAACGCCTACAACATTAGAAATGACGATGAGGATTTGAAAGAATAGTTAGAGGAAAAATTTATGGCCTTTTGGAAACTCGGAAAAAATTAAATGATAATCAACATGGATTCCGGTCAAGAAGATCATGCCTATCACAACTAATGGAACACTATAACAACCATAGGCGTATGAGGCGGGGGTCTTGGGGGTCGGTAGCCCCCCCGGACTAGGGAATGTAGCATTTTCAGGGCAAATATTGAGCATTTTTAAGGCAACTACTGAAATTTTCAGGGCAGATTTTTCCTGACATTTCTCTGGTTTTTTTTTTACTTCTTGAGGTGAATTAATTACTTGCTACTATACTTGTAGTTAATAATTAAAACGTAAGTTGAGGACTTACTGAATTCTATATCAACTGCAATGCCATAGTTTTGCTTGTCATTTAGAAATGTTGTAGCAAAATTTTATCTCATTTTTGTAAATTGTAATGTTTTTTATATCAAAAAGGCTTTAATATATGTTACTCGTACTCTAACCTTTGTGTTATTTTATGCTACACATAGTGCTTATGCGGAAATCAGGGCACCCTGAAAATTTTCAGGGCAAATTTTTTCCGCCCTCCACAGTAAAATGCCATCCCATACGCCTATGATAACAACATTATTGATGCATTCGAAAACAATGAAAACTATGATGTGATATACACAGACTTTGCCAAGACGTTCGACAAGTGTGACCATGGAATCATAGCATATATAAACTGAAATGTATGGGAATAACAGGAAAATGGGTATATACATTAGTGGAAAATGGGTATATAATTTCCTTTTGAGCGGCACCAAGTAGTTATAGTTCAAGGAATATCTTCATCAGAGTCAGAGGTCCTTAGCTCAGTACCACAAGGAACAGTATTAACTCTATTACTCTCCATTATCATGCTAACTGATACAAATGAGGAAGTTACCAGTGACAGCACAGTAACCTCCTTCGTCGATGACACAAAAACTAGTAGAAAAATAAGAAACCCAGAGGATATAGGATCTCTACAAATAGACATGAACAGAATCTACACTTGGTCTAATTCAATAATATGAAATGTAATACTGACAAATTTCAATTATTAAGGTACGGAAGAAGGGAGGATCTAAAATCCATGGAATACTATACCCCAAATGGACAGGAAATTCAGAGAAATTCTAAAGCAAAATAACTTAGGTGTTGCAATGACTGATTACGCAAAATTTGAGACACAAAATAAGACACAATAGCAGTAAACAGAGCAAAAAGAATAACTGAACAGATACTGAAAACCTTTAAATGAAGGGATAGACATATAATGAGTTCTCTGTTGAAAACTCTGATCACACTCAAGTTGGAGTATTGTTCAGTCTTAATATCCCCATATAAAAATAGAGGACATTAGTCAACTAGAAGGGATTCAAAAAAGCTTCACAGCCAAGATCAATGGATGCAAAGAACTAAATTACTGGAAAAGGTTGTGTGAATTAAATTTATATTCACTGGAAAGAAGAAGAGAGAGGTACACCATTATTTACACTTGAAAATAATGGAGGAACTAGTCCGTAATCTTACTATCAACCCTATAACCACTCAAACAACAGTGCAAAGCAGGAACGGAAGAATGTGACGTGTTCCCAAATTAAAGTTTGGACAGGGAACATCCTCAACCCTGAAGGAAAATAGTTTTGTTGTGAGAGGACCAAGACCGTTCAACCAGCTACCCAAGGAACTAAGGAATACGAGTGGTGTAGCGGTGGATATATTCAAAAGAATACTAGACGCCTGGCTCAGAACAATTCCAGATGAGCCGGAAGTACCTGGCAATAAGACCTCCGTAAAATGAGGAATCAACATTTGAAAGGTTTAATGGTGTGTGTGTGTGTATATATATATATATATATATATATATATATATATATATACACACGTTTCGCCTTATGGCCAGAATTGATTTTATTTTATGCAGGAAAGAGGGACCAAGGGCGAATGCCTGCAAAAGCGCCCCCGCCCCTATAGAAGAAGAAAAGAGCCAAAATCAAGGCCATGGGTTTTCGAGATGCCTACACACTCTGCGTTTGAAAAATGGGAGGTCAGAGACATACATGATCTACAGATCTACAGAAGCTAAGGCTAACAAAGACCCTAAGATCCACTCTAAGGCTAGCCCGAGAGAAAGGAGAGAGTAGGGGGTTAAGAGAAGAGAGGAGAATAAGGGGTTAAGTAAGGAGCAACACCTATCATTCGTGGGTTAACATTCATTCAGAAAAAGAGGGAAAAAGTCTCACCATCATCATCGCCGGCCACTGCCGACAAGTCAGAAAAATAGTCGGAGAATATAGGAGAGGGGTAAAAAATGAAAAGAAGTAAAATAAGAACGCTTACAAACCATGCAAACAGTCTTAACTCACTGTCATACCATGCAAACTACAAACATGCAAGGAAAGAGTTACAGACATGCAAAGTAAGGAGGATAGAAAAAAAAAAAAAGTAGGTAAAGTTAAACAAAAAGTGGGTTAGTTTACGCTATGAGCTACATCTACATTCGTGTTAGTCTAATTTTTTTTTTTTTTTTTTTTTATTGCTGGCATCACACGCTGGCATGTCACAAGCTGGCATTCATCGTCAACAGACTCATCCTCGAGCACCACCACCAGAGCTCCTGTTGTTAACTTTCTTTTTTAATTTTAAACAACGTTAATATTTTAAAATGTCTGTCAAGACGGTTCTTAAACACATTAACGCTGGTAGAATGAACGACTGACGCGGGAAGATTATTCCATTTATCAATTACTTTAAACGTAAAGAAGTTTTTAGCGATATTAGTAATGAAACGTCTGCCACGCAACTTGAATCCGTTATTGCGAGTATTATATTATCGAAAGTGAACAATTTGTCAAAATTTACGTTATCGATGTTATTAACGATTTTGAAAACTTCAATAAGCTCCCCCTTAATCTCCTAGTTCGAGTGAATACAAGTCTAACACTTTAATCCTATCTTCATAAGGCTTATTGCGCAATGCCGGAATAAGTTTCGTGGCACGACGCTGAACCCTTTCTAACCTATCAATATCCTCACGCAAGTACGGGCACCAAAATTGAACGGCATATTCCAAATGAGGCCTGACTAGGGACTTGTAAAGGGGCAATATAATATCCTTCGATTTAAATTCGAAATTACGCGCTATGAAGCCTAACATCCTATTAGCTTTTGCGCAAGACTCCAGGCACTGGTTCCTAACCTTTAAATCTTTAGTTACGCGTACGCCTAAATCTACTTCCTCGTCAACGCTCGCTAAATCCCTATCATCCATCGTGTACACGTAATTATTGTTGCGAGAACCTATATGCAAAACTTTACATTTATCTACGTTAAATTGCATCTGCCACTTATCCGTCCACTCCATAATCCTATCTACATCGTCTTGGATCCTATTTCTATCGTCCTCGTTAACAACCTTACCGCCTATTTTAGTATCGTCCGCGAATTTTGACACGTTACTAATCAATCCTACATCTATGTCGTTAATGTAAATTACGAATAACAATGGGCCTAACACTGAACCCTGTGGGACACCACTACCTACCTCTAACCACCCCGATTCACTACCATTAACTACGACCCTCTGCCTCCTAGCACGAAGCCATTCTTCTAACCAGTTAGCTACCTGACCGCGGATACCGTGCGCTTTAACCTTCGCAATTAGTCTCCTATGCGGAACTGTATCGAACGCCTTTTTAAAATCTAAATAAATAACGTCAGCTGCCCTATGCCTATCGTATTCGCGCACTATTTCGTTATAAAATTCTAACAAATTGTTAAACAAGACCTATGGCGTCGAAACCCGTGCTGACTACTATTAATCAAACCCCTACTTTCTAAGTGATCGATAATACGATCCCTAACTACGGATTCCAAAAGTTTACCGACAATTGACGTTAAGCTAATGGGCCTATAATTGCTAGCTACCGCGCGGTCGCCTTTTTTAAAAATAGGCGTGACGTTAGCTAATTTGAAGTCTTCAGGAATAATCCCCGTTTCGAGTGACTGATTAAAAATCTTCGCTAAGGGGCCTACGATAACGTCTTTCAAATCTTTCAAATGTCTAGGATAAAAAGCGTCAGGGCCTGGAGCCTTGCTAACTTTTAGCCTATCGATATAATGCGCAATCTCAGCCTCGTAAACAGTTATTTCATCTAAAATAGTCTCGCTACTAAATGGAACGATATCGTCAACGTCGGGGACATTATTTACGTCCTCTACTGTAAAAACTGTCGCAAAAAAGTTATTGAAAATACCCGCCATCGCCTGAGCGTCAGAAGCCAAAGCGCCATTTACATCCAATAGAGGCCTATGTTATCCTTTACCGGCTTACGATTATTTACGTATTCAAAAAACTTTTTGGATTATGTTTACTATCCGCAGCTATAACTATCTCTAAATTACGCTTGGCATTCCTAACTGATCTTTTAACCTGACGTCTAAGCTCGATATATCTATTAAGTTAGCTACCTGGCCATTGCGCTTGTTAAGTCTATACGCTCTATTACGCTCGTTTATGAACTCGCCTACTTCCCTAGTCCACCACTTCGGCCTACCACGATTTCTAACGCGCTTGGGCTACGAGGAATAAACTCCCTTTCAATATTCCTAAAACTTTCTTTAAACGCCACCCAACGCAAATTTGTATCATTACCCATAAATAAGTTATCCCAGTCCACTACTCTCATCCTATCAGCAAAACTATCAAAATTAGCCCTACGAAAATCAGGGACTTCTATTACGTTACTATCCTGTGTGTTTTCTATCAATAACTTAAACCTAAGAATTTGATGATCGCTACATCCTAAACTCTCGCCTACTTCTAAACTTTCGACTATATTCTCGCCGTTCGTCATCACCAAATCTAAGATATTATCACCGCGCGTTGGTTCGGTAACTATCTGTCGTAAAAAGTTATCGTCCATAAACTCAACCAGTCTCAAACCCTCTTCGTTACCCGTAAAATTCTCGTAATTAACATTAGGACAGTTAAAGTCTCCGACAATTATACTATTCCGAATTCTGTATTCGCCTTATAGTAGAGGCGGGGCCACCAGCTTGACCTCCGTGTGAAGAGAGACCAACACACGAAACAACATAAGGTTCATAAGGTTATTACTCAACAAACAAAAACCAGATCGTGATCACACATATACTATACCAAATACACCAATTCCTTAGTGGTCCTCAGCATCACGCCATAAATTCTCCTTTTACTAACTTTGAAATTATAGGGGCATCCAAACTGCCCGACCATCCTATTTTAATGGGTATGCACATATACTTATAAGAGGATACATATCTTACATACCCTGCCATTATATACGTATTATGCTCCCAATTACAGAGCTGATTAATTGCTTCCCGCATTCATGCATCAACTTAAAATCATTAGAGTTAGTGATTTATTGAAGTTTCCTTTATTAATTTTTAATTGGAAGAGATAGGTTAGATATTTCAAGACGTTTTTAATTAATGATTCCTTTAATGTTACATCAATGTAATTAATTATCCTCAATGTCTTTTATTTACAATTAATAATTTAGAGATTCATTTTATAGATGCTTCTCTTTTTTTATTATTATTATTATTATTATTATTATTATTATTATTGTTATTATTATTATTATTATTATTATTATTATGTATATCAAAGTGAACTTTTGTTGAATTTGGTATTAGCTCTTAAATGAAGTGCATGAAGTGAGTCTTCCATCGTTAATAATTCAGCTTTTAAAGAGTAAGTGCGATCAAGAAGACATCCTCTCTTCTCTTTTTCATTCGATGACTGATTCATTTTCAAAAATGAGAAAGGACTCTGGGTCAAAGACACGCATTAGAAAGGCTATACAGAATTGCTTTCCATAAAACGTTTGAAGTAAAATTATGTGACCATCTGTTTAATCTTTATTCTGTCTCAAAACAGCATTCACAACACGGTTAACAGCATTATTCGAAATAACACACACACACACACACACACACCCACACAAACACACACATCACTAAGGATAAATAGTAGTGAAGTATATATGAGTTAATTCAACTTAAATTACTGTAGATTAAGTGATAAGGTAGTTTAGGTAAGTTACCTGCAGGGAAATTAGAATTTAGCTTGAAAAGAACTGGGATGCCCTAATAATAATAATTAGTCAAGAGAGCCACAAACTGGCACGGAGCTCAGGCCAAACGAACGTAGCTCACTGCGCCAACTCCTGATTATTATTAGTCACCACCACTGGAAGTCGAACCCCGGACCGCAGTATCTCTACTTCGCTTACAAGGAAATGGTGTTACTCACTGATTCACCGGCGCTAACACTGGGTTACCCTAATAATAAAGATTTAGGGCAGCCAGAAACTGGTACTAATGCTAACTAATGCGGCCCATTGCTCTAACTCCTGTATTATTACTACGAGCATCATCGGGGTTCGAACCTGCGACTTTAGTGCCTCCACTTCGCTCAAAGTAGTGGTATTTAACCTAGGGGTAATTACCCTCCGGGGAGTAATTCGGCCTTTTTTGGGGGGTAACGAGCTGGCGCCACTGTCCAAAAAAAAGCTGAGTTAGGGTTCCACAAAAATTTACAGATTTCTTTTTTGTATTTGCCATTTAAAAATGGCAGGGGGAAATTACGGTTTTGTTGGTTAGCTGAAGGGGTAACAGTGCCAAAAAGGTTAAATACCACTGGCTTAAAGGGAAATGGTGTTACTCACTGATCACCGGACGTTGCATGGTTTGGGCATGGCTGTCCAAAGTCCTGTTAACGGAGTGTATATATACAGGCAAATTGTCTGCCGCGGGCGTTACTTTGTCACCAATAAAATGAATTATATAAGAAAAATATTTTGCCTATTCGAAATTAGAAAAAATTGTTAAAGAAATCTGTCATTGTCGAAGATTTCTTTTAAAGATGAAAATAATCATTTTAGTACATGCAAATGACCCCCTCATTTTTAATGAATTATAAAAATTGTAATAATTGTAATATCAAGATATTGCCTTTGTTTTAAAATTTTATATACGAAGTATGCATTTTCAAGTTTTTCAAATTTTTCGTCGAATTTATTCCGATGATTGTATGATTGTGTGTGTGTGTGTGGGGGGGGGGGGGGGGGGGGGGGGTCATAGAAAGAAAGAAAGTTTTCATATACCTTCCTCATGGGCCTCTTTATGTGAAAAAATATTAAACAAACACACACACACACACACACACACACACATATATATATATATATATATATTATCTATATATATATATATACAGGGTGTCCCAAAAAAACTATATACTCTTTATAGCATCATATATTTTATAATTTAAAAAAACCAAACAAATATTGTTATAGCAATTGCCAATGAAAGGTAAATTAGTAATCTAAGTGATCAAAATGTTGTGGTCTGATGAAGCTACCTTCAAGCTGAATGGCACAGTAAATCGACACAACTGCAGGTACTGGTCATTGAAACACTAGGCAACAAAGATTTTGTTACAGAAGACCAAATAGGTGCTCCTAGCTAATTTCGGTATGCTGATTTCAAATCTATAATTAGATTTTTTCTATCACGTCTAGATTTTGTATAAAATGCAAATCACTTTTAGTAAAATTTCTACCACGTCCAAATTTGGTTTTTAATCGCTTAATGCCAGTAATATGAAACTTGCTTTTCAAGGTTAAAGCAATTTTTTTTGCCAACTATATACAAATTCGAACAATTTTGATAAATAAAATTTACCCGAGTTGGCAACACTGAGTCAAGAGCATAGTAACGGGCAACGGCCAACGGTCAGTCGCTACGTGACAGTCAAGCAGAACGGTTGTTGAAGCTCTCTGCTGATGAGCAAGTGACAGGTTGTGGTGACTTGTGTGTTTTTTATAGCATTTGTTTTGTACTACGTGTGTATTTCTTTTATTTTGCACATCGTAATAATACTTTCTACGTTTTTTCAGATATTGTATGGTAATTCAAAATGGCATCAAATAGACGTGCTTGTGTAAATCACCCAGACAACTTCTGCTTTGTCTGTGGACAATATTACCTAAGCCACAACGTAGAAACATAACAACAAAGATTAAACTTGCCTACAAGTGTTATTTGACGTGTAAGTTAGGAGACCAACAGAGGGACTGGGCACCACATATTTGCTGTGCACAGTGCAATGCAATGTTAATAGCTTGGATGAATGGTAAAAGAAAAGCTATGCCGTTCTCAGTCCCCATGGTTTGGCGTGAGCCGAAAAATCACTCAATGATTGTTATTTTTTTTGACAAAGATTGCTGGTTTCACAAAGAAAAACAAATCAAAGATCACGTACCCAAACTGCGAATCAGCAATGAAACCAGTACACATGATGAAACAAATCCACCACCAGTTCCACCAGCAACGATAACAGACAGCAGTTCATCTGAAGATTCTGCTAGTGATATAGAAACAGGGAAAGAGGCATATATGTTCCAGATGCAAATATTTCCCCACATTTGTTAAGTCAAGCGGAGTTAAATGACTTAGTGCGCGATTTGGAATTATCAAAAGAAAAGGCAGAGTTGCTTGGTTCAAGACTTCAAGAATTTAATCTTCTCCAACCAAACACCAAAGTTTCCCATTTCCGCCATCGCCATTTGCAGTTTCATCATTTTACTTACAGGAAGAAAACGTTGTTTCTGCCACGATATCAGTGGTCTGATGCAAGGGATTGGCTGTCGCTATGATCCAAAAGAATGGAGACTGTTCATTGACTCTAGTAAAGATAGCTTAAAGCTGTATTACTGCACAACGGCAATGAAAAACCTTCAATACCTGTAGCACATGCCACTGGCCTTAATGAGACTTATGAATCGATGAAACTGCTGCTAAGACTCATCAAATATAAGGACCACACATGGAATATTTGTGGCGACCTTAAAGTTGTATCATACTTCTTGGGTTACAGTTGGGCTACACAAAGCATATGTGCTTTTGTGTCTATGGAACAGCAGAGATGACAAGAACCACTACAAAAAACATGATTGGCCATCTAGAACTGAACATGTTGTTGGTAAATACAATGTGAAACACCCAGCACTTATTGACCCTCAGAAAGTACATCTTCCACCACTTCACATTAAACTTGGCCTTATGAAAAATTTCGTGAAGGGTATGGGATCAATGTAGTGGTTTCCAATATTTAAAGGATAAAATTCAAAGGAATATTGACAGATGCTAAGCTAGAAGCTGGAGTTTTCACTGGCCACAGATCCGCAGTGTCATCCACGACTCATCGTTCCATCTAACCTAAATGAGAATGAACTAGGAGCATGGACATCTTTCGTTGAAGTTGTCAAAAAATTTTCTTGGAAACCACAAAGCTGAAAACCACCGTAAACTCGTAGAAAACATGCTTAAATCTTATGAAATAATGGGATGCAGAATGTCTTGAAAATTCATTTTTACATTCTCATCTTGACTTCTTCCCGGCCAACCTTGGGGCTGTAAGTGACGAGCATGGTGAGCGCTTCCACCAACAGATCTCAGTTATGGAAAACAGAAACCAAGGTAATTTCAACCCAAATATGATGGGAGATTATTGTTGGTTCCTGCAGAAGGAGAGCTCGTCATCCTACAAGCGATAAAGGAAGAGGACACACCAAAGTTTCACTTAAGAACAGGAATTTGCCTTTCAGTAGTAACAACAAAATACTAACGCGCTTTGGGTGGATGGTTGGGCGCAGGGGTGGTAACTCCGCCAGCGGAATTCCGCTGTCTGTCTTAAGCCAGAATAAAGGAGGAAAGACATCCTGTTCACTAAATTTAAGTATGCTTAACATAAAACATGGCACGGAAAAGAGCTTAGACGGCTTCGTAATAGAAGCGGGTGAGAAAAAAAATGAAAAATAGGGTTTTCGGTTACACAAAATCTGGACGTGATAGAGAAATTTTGATATCAGATCTGAAATCAGCATCAGCGCTTTAGTAGGAATCAGTAGTTCACGTGTCTGTAACAAAAAAAAAGTTGAAATTTGTGCCTAGTGTAATCCACACGTTTATGTGGATAAACATGTTAATTACCAGGATTAACAGCATGGTGTGGTTATCATCCAGGGGTTTGGTTGGACCATTTTTCTTTAATGGGACAGTTACCGGTGCCGCATATCTCGACATGCTGCGGACAGAAATTATACCTGCAGTTCGGAAGTTGTTTGGAAACGACGACTTTTACTTTCAACAAGATGGAGCCCCCCTCATTATCATTGTGATGTCAGAAGGTACCTCGATGAAACGTTGCCTAACCGTTGGATAGGACGAAGAGGAAGCGTTGAGTATCCTCCACGTTCACCGGACTTGACTCCACTTGATTTTTACTTGTGGGGCTACCTGAAGGATGCAGTTTATGGTACAAGACCTGCAACACTCGAACACCTTAAGGAAGCAATTAGGGAAACGTGCGGGACCATCACAGCATCCACATTAGTCCATGTCTGCGAATCAGTTAGTCGACGCATTCAAAAGTGCATTCATGCCGCCGGAGAACATTTTGAGCACTTGGCGTAGTTAATTAAATTTTATATGCAAACAACTCGCTATAACATTTTGATCACTTAGATTACTAATTTACCTTTCATTGGCAATTGCTATAACAATATATTGTTGTTGTTTTTTTTAAATTATAAAATATATGATGCTATAAAGAGTATATAGTTTTTTTTGGGACACCCTATATATATATATATATATATACACACACGAGGGGTGATCAAAACGTATCGATAATTTTATTGTTACGGACAAATGAATGCAAATAAGAAATAACTGTTTACATATGTGAGTCTTCCTGCCCTCTGGCGTCTGCAGTCTGAAGCAAAATCTGCTAATATGAGTCAGTAGTTGGTTGGAGCGCTTAAAAGGAGGGTGTTTTTGAAGTACGTATAAATCTCTGAAATGGAACAACGCGCGTTCGGAGACGAACGAAATGATTAAAACAGATTTTGGAAATGATGCTCTCAGTGTAGCTAACGTTTACAAATGGCACAAAAAGTTTAAAAATGGAGAAACATTTGCTCGTACCAGAAATCGAATCTGTTGGACATTTTCATCCGTACGAGAAGTGGAAGGGCGGCCACTGCGTTCCTTGTCTTCAAGCGATGTTTCTCCATTTCTAAACTTTTTGTGCCATTTGTAAACGTTAGCTTACAACAAAGACCCTAGGATCCACTCATGGCTGGTCTACCTAACTGTGTTCGTAATTGTGTATTGTGTATGTCCTCCGTGGTGGCGGAGGGGACCTACAATTTTACGTGGGTTCCGAACCGCAAGAACATAAGAAATTTATGCAAAAACTGCCTGTACATTGGCGACGACCAATTTTTACAAAACAAAATAATTATCAATTTAAAACTAATTAATTATCGATTTAAAACTGAAGATAGAATCTCTGGATCCAGAGGATCAAGTCATAATAGACTACTATCCACAAATATGTTACACTCTATATCTATTTATAACCGACATGCAAATATATCAGATCCAAAGAATCCATTCAATTTCATTACTGTATCCGTCAGTACTAGTACCTTGCCAACGAAAAATAAGTCACGATCCATATCGACTGCGGACCAAGTCAAAATTTACAACCATATACATTACAATATATATACTTAGGAGGAAAAGTGTAAGTGTGGCTGTAAAGACTGTACAGTAATGTAGAAATGTGTGTGCACCCATTTTGGGTCTCCCATTTCAAGGTGTTTGTGGGGCAAGTGAAGATCGTGAGTTTTTCAATACCTCACAGTACTATGGGGGGCACCGCTCGGCAGAGGAATCTCTTTAAATGGGGTGTGTAAGGACAGAGAGTATCCCCTAACCCAAGATGCTGCCTCCCTATATCCCACAACACTTCTGTTGAGCTGTGGGATCTCTCACCACAAAGCCTTAATTTTACTACCTTAAACTATACCGAGTCTATCAACATATGCGTCTAATCGATTTTTAAACATGTTTATAGACGTGCTACTAATTACTTCTACCGGCAAACTATTCCAGCTATTTACTATTCTATGCGTAAAAAAGTTTTTGGCAACTGTCTCGAACCTTCTACTTGTCAACTTACACCCGTTATTTCTTGTCCTATTATATTGAGATATTTCGAAAAAGCTATCTCTATCTACGTTATCGAACCCATTCATAATTTTGAAAACCTGGATTAGATCACCACTTAGCCTCCTAGTCTCGAGTGTAGTCAATTTTAACTCCTTAAGCCTATCCTCGTACGACTTTGACCAAAGCGACGGAATCATCTTAGTTGCTCGTCTTTGAACTCTTTCGATTTTGTCTATATCTTTACGCATATGCGGATTCCAAAATTGGACCGCGTACTCCAAATGGGGTCTAACTAATGATTTATAAAGAGGAACTATAATATCGCGCGATTTGTACTCAAAATTTCGAGCTATAAAATTTAACACTTTGTTCGCTTTATTGAACACGCTGTACTTTGTTTCGCTACTTTTAAATCACCAGTGACTATAACTCCTAAATCTTTTTCCTGCTCTATGCTTGTTAAATCTTTCCCTGGCATACTATACGCAAAATTACCGTTACGCGAACCTATATGCAAAATTTTGCACTTATCAACGTTAAATCTCATTTGCCATGTGACTGACCAATCAACGATTTTATTCAGATCTTCCTGGATTTTACCTCTATCTTCGTCATTAATCGCCCTACCACCCAGCTTCGTGTCATCCGCAAACTTTGAAACTGTACTGACTAGGCCGACATCTAAATCGTTAATATATATAAGAAAAAGCAAGGGGCCCAAAACAGAACCCTGAGGAACGCCGCTCGCTATTAGCCCAACACGACTCCGCTCCATCAACGACCACCCTCTGTTTCCTACCTCGCAACCACTCTTCTATCCAATTTATTACTACCCCTGATTCCATGAGCCTTAGTTTTTTCAATGAGTCTTTTGTGCGGCACGGTGTCAAACGCTTTTGAAAATCTAAATACACTACATCAACCGCCCGATGTCTATCGTAAACGTCAACCACGCTTTGGAAAAATTCTAAAAGATTAGTTAAGCAAGATTTGTTTCGCCTAAAACCGTGCTGCGTTTTTCTAACTAGTTTATGCACTTCTAAGTGTTCGACTATACGATCCCTAATTATTGATTCCAGTAGCTTACCTACAACAAACGTTAAACTGATTCGCCTATAATTTCCCGCCGCACCTTTATCGCCTTTCTTAAAGATAGGTGTTACGTTTGCTAACTTCAAATTATCTGGTACGGACCCCTCAGAAATAGACGCATTAAAAATCTTTGTCAGCGGCAAAACAATGCTATCTTTTAATTCTTTTAGTTGTATGGGATATATGGAATCCGGACCCGGTGATTTACGCGTTTTCATTTTATCAATATAGCGCATTACCTCCCCTTCACTAACCACGATATTATCCAAAATATTACCATTATCAAAAGGTATTATGTCTATGACCGTAGGCCCCAAGACACTTTTTACTGGATTTCTATTATTGACGTATTGAAAGAATCGCTTGGGGTTTTCTTTACCGTCACGAGCCATGGAGATTTCAAATTCGCGCTTGGACTTTTTTATTACACTTTTCGCTTCACGCCTGAGAGATATGTAGTTGTTTCGTAACCACAAATTGTCTTTATCGCATTTATGTAGCCTATAAGCCCTTTCTCTACTCTTTATAATGTTTCCTACTCTAGAAGTAAACCATAAGGGCTTGTTGTTTACTTTCGCACGCTTAATTTTGTACGGTACACATTCCTCATTTATAGTCCTAAATACCGCTTCGAACGATTCCCACATTAGTTTTGCGTTGGAGTTCCCCATTACGTTTTCCCAATTGACGTGTGACAATTTATTTCGAAATTTACTAAAGTCTGCGTGCTGGAAGTTAGGAATTTTAGTCGAGTTAGTTGTTTCGAGTGACTTACTGGAGGACAAACTCTACCATATTGTGATCGCTATTGCTTAACGGTTCTATTACTTGAAGATCAGTAATTAGCCTATCCGTAGTTATTACTAAATCTAAAATACTGTCCAACCTCGTAGGTTCCCAACCTTTGAATAAGAAAGCTATCCTCGAGAAAATTAACTAAACGATACCTTCCGCGTCTCCCTGCATTGTATCGTAATTCACGTTGGCGCAATTAAAGTCACCCATAACTAAAGCCTGCTCACTACGATTATTCTCTTTAGTTCACGATATAACGCTTCGTCCGTGCCAGCTGTTTGATTAGGGGGCCTATATATAACCACAACAAGAAGTTTGAAATCGTTCAATTTAAGTTCTGCTATAGTCGAATCTATCGGTTCTGGAATTGTGTGCTTTACTTCTATAACTTCGCAATATTATCTTTGATATACAACATAACACCGCCTCCTCGCTTACCTATTCTGTTTTTAACAAAAAGTCTATAACCTTTAATATGATACTCCCTACAAAGTCACGTGTTTCAGTGCTAAGCCACGATTCACTTATCGCAATTACATCACAGTCTTTACAAAGCAATTAAAAAAATTCATTTATTTTATTTCGTAGGCTATGAGCATTTAGGGATAGAACCTTCAAATTGTTTGTAACTGCGACACCTTCGCGAGCGCAGGGGAAATTTGTGGAATTTACGCTGGGACCGTTCGAGTTAGGGCAGCCTGAAAAGAAGAGACAGTATTATGAAATAGTCTTCCTAAACGCGCAGCTCCAACGTCATTAAGATGAAGTCCATCCCCGAGGAACAAGTCCCCCCTGCCGTAGAAACTGTTCCAAAAATTTGCAAAATGCACTCCTTCCTGTTGGCAAAGAGACTTTAGGTTATTGTTAATATAGGTCGCCTTGCTGTAGAAATCGTTACGTTGGATAATTCGAGGAAGTATACCTGTTAAAACAATCTTATTAGTTTTCTCCTTTAGTCGCTCTAATAAGTCCCTGTACCTAGCCAGCAGTTCTTCCGATCTAGAATTTAAAACGTTATTAGTACCGACATGAATAACATACGTTGTGTCCTCGGCGGTACCGACTGTAAAATGGTCAACACTATTAATTATATCCTCCACCCTTGCACCAGGATAGCAGTAACGGCGCCTACGACGAGGGTTTCTCCCACAGAATTCCTCGAGCTGCCCTCGAACAATGGAATCGCCAACGAGTCGTATTTCCGGTTCATCAGCATCTTCGAAACCTAAAACAGAAAACTTATTGCTTGTTATTACTGGTAGACAAGTCTTTGCTTTTCTCAATGGGGCTCCATTTCGCACTCGAACGAAGGGTTGGAAACGGGGAAGAGAGAGGGCTATTAGTACTATTTATTATTAGTAGAAACTGAGGCAGGAGGGGTCGTAACTGGAGTCTCAAGGGATTCTAATTTTGCCGTCAGGAGCATCACGCTTTCTTCAAGCCTCACTCAACCTGGCCTCCCTCTCACGTTGTAACTCGTTCCTCAGCACTTCCATGCTTGAGCACCACCTGCAAACTAACTGTTCATTATTATTAGCCATTGTAAACGCGTAAGCGGCAAATTTCCCTTCACAGCGACTGTAAGCACTTGACGTGGGTGCCATGCTTTTAATTAGTTAAAAAACAAACAAAAACAAAAAACGAGCGTTTGGAAATTAATAAATTACAACGCAGGTATACCGCGCGCTCTTTGTGCCGTCACCTGCGAAAACTGGCAAAAATGTTCTTGAAACGCAGAAACAGGTTCTTGTAACACAATTTTATGCAAAATGAATATATAATGAAGCTACCGACGAAAGATCTGTTAAAGAAAAAGTATTAAATGGCACTTATCTGTCCGCTCTTCGACCGACTTAATTCCTTTTTTCCCACGGTGATTGACCCTTCGGGAGGTCAGGTAGTGTGTGAAGGGAAAATGAACCTTAAGAAACCTCGTTTCTGATAGATTTGAAAAACAAAAAAAGCAAACCAAGGGAATTTCAACCTTATGAAACCTCGTGTAGTAATAGATTCGGAAAACAAACAAAGCACTACGCTTGGTTTAGTCAAGTAATATAGTAATGAATAAAGTCAATAATGAAATATATTCGTTAATGAATGATTAGTAACACGAAGTAATTTAGTTAAGAATGCACCAAACACTTTTTTTTTAAAGACACTTGAACGATAACCACTTATTCAGTTGGTAACACTGGACACTCGATAAAACACGTCTGTTCACAAGGAAAGACTGATCACGACTGAGGAAATTACCTAGTAAACTTTTGTCTCGATCAGTAGTCCAACGTTGTGAACAATGTGTTTAAGCTGAGGGAAGACTTTGAACATCTAAAATAAACAATTATTGTTGCTTTTCTTATTGTTGCTGTATTTGAAATAAAACTGTTAAATATCGCATAATTTTTTTTAAGATTTTACGTTTATATAAAAGTTTACTAGGTAATTTTAGAACACCCTGCCCTGTATGTATATATATATATATACTGTATATAAAACCTTGGTTAACCTTGGCTTTGCTTCCGCCTGAATTGTTCATTCAATATATATAACGAAATTATTTTCATTTCATACACAAAAATGAATCGTCATCCACAGTCTGAGACGAACTATAATCAGTGAATGTCAGAGATACTGTACATTCGTGAGTACCATAAACTGAAAAAAATATATCACTCCACTAGCACCCAATACACTCGGTCTCCTATGAAATTACATTCAGAGTTTTCTTTACTGCTTATTAAATTTTTCCGCGAATAACTCTTCAGTACCTTGTTTCGCGTTTGATATTACAAACAAACAATTATTCAGGAGAACTTAATGAAATTTGGTATACATAGAACAAAGACATAGTTCTATACGCGGACGAAATTTCTATCACCTTCACCCTATACGTACGATGTTATTAGGTGTTGGACACAAAATTTTAAAAACAAACTTTATTTTAATAAAATTGAATGATGTACTTTTAACCTTTGAAATTAAAAAGTACGTAATATGATAAAACTTTTTCTGTTTTATAAATTGGTATATAAAAAAAAGTTGCTCTCTGTGAGGGAATTTTGTCCAAAATTTCATTTTACACCAAAATCAGCCTGAAACCTTAGATTCATGTGAAAGCAGGTTCGAACCTTCAGAATTTAATATAACAAACTCTAAGAGAGGCATGAAAGTGAATTTTGTACCATATATAGAAGAGATTATTTCCTACAGACTGATATATAATTCAAAGTCCTCCAAGGAGAGATTTTTCACTTCTATCAATTTTGTTCGCTTGAACAATATTTTTGAGTTGATACACTGCCCTATGATAAAGAATGGTGGGAATCAGCCAGTTCGGATAAATTCCAAAGATTTATATAGTGGCAACATTTTCATTAAGTTTCATTAGAATTTTGTGATAAAGTACAGAAGTAGGGTGCGTGTCGGGTCCCCTTTAAAAAGAAATACGTGATAAACGGCGCATAGCATAGACATAGCATATGCTCTTCCTATCTGTAGAGGAGCATATCTAAAATCTACTTGGAAAACATGTCAAGATTTTTTCTTCTGCGATCTTTTGCAAATTTTTTCGCAATCTGATGGGTGCCCTGACATGATATAGTAAGGAATTTGGCCAAAATGACAATCATTCCAAAACAGCATTTCTTTATGAACATTCCTGCCGTTTCATCACGATCGGTTGAAAAACGATGATTTTAGAAATTATCACTAATACAGATAATATTAGTAATATAAGGTTGCCAGACAGTCCCGCATTTGATCAAAAAATCCCGCGTCAAAATCCCACGTCAAAATCCCGCGTTTAAAATGTCCCGCAAAAAATATTTTTTAAGCAAATTTTTTAGGGATGAATTGATTTAGGATTTCAATATTACGTATAATAATTTCAATTTATTCACGATGTTTAATTGTTAAATATTATGGTAATAAAATTTTTCTAATTTTGTTTGTTGTAACCGTTGAAGAAATCTAGTTTCAATTTGAAAAAAATTTGGTCTTTAAAAAAAACCTCAGAAAATTTTTTGTCCCGCATGGGCATTTGAAAAAGCTGGTAACCCTATTAAAGTAATAGCAAAATTTTGAAATAAAATTGTTAGCTTGTGTTTCGAGTTAGAACGTTTTCATTTCTATCACTTTTGATGGTGCACAATATTTCTGAAGTTGATACACTTACCGACAGTCAAAAATGGTGGGAATCAGCCGCTTTGAGAAAATTCCAGAGAGAGACATATTTCCAACATTTCCACCAAATTTCACGAAGATCCGATTAAAAGCGAAGGCCTTCACCGTGGAATAATAATAATAATAACCGTAACGATTTCAATAAGAATTTCTGCTCCGCAAAAATTTTAATGATAACAATAATTTCAGTAAAAACAATAAGATTTCTGTGTTCCGCAGAAATCTTAATAACTAGAGGGGGCTCGCTTCGAAACCCGCCTCTGACCCTCGATCGCTTTTTTAATGGGCTTTTTTTATGTAAGAAGGAGGGGGCTAAGGGTGAGCGCCCGCAAAAGTGATCATTCCGCAGAAGGAGAGAGTCAAAAACAAGGTCTCCAAGGCTTAATGATGCCATTTTTTCTTTTTCTTTTTATATATAAATTTGGAAAAGAGTGTGTAGTGTGTAAAATGCGTGTATGTATAGTGAGGAATAGAGGGAGAGTGGAAAAAAGATCAGCTAAGGAGGACATGGGAAATCAGGAGGGCAGAGCAGAAATCTTCACCATTTTTGCTTCCAGGAAAAATAATTTTTGAGATAGTTTAGCAGTATTCTACTTAAGCCATCTTTTAACCTGCTGCAACTTTTTAACCCGCTGTAACTTTTTAACTCCGCTATTTAGGAGGAGATTGTAGATACCAATCGACCAGGGAAGTATTCCAAGGGGGATGTTAGACAGGAGACAGGGAGTGCTGGAACTCCTGTTTCTCCTGTCACTGTCCTTATCTTAGAAAAACGTAATATGAGGATGTCCTTCGCGCTCCCTGAACCTCGATCTGTCTTTATGTTACAATGGTTTAAAAGACACCAAATATGGAAGCCTATTTTTTAAATTACTTTTGCTAGGAGCAAAAATGTTGAAGATTTCTGCTCCGCTCTCTTTATCCCCATATGTAAAATACAGCAAAGGAAACTATCTAACTCTCGACAGCACTGGGGTTCGAACCCACGACTCAAAGATGTTTTAGCACTGCCGGATGTCCCCCGAATTGTAGTTTAAATCGAAGATTTTGTATTCCGAGCGCGCGCGCTCACGCACGCACACACACACACACACACACACACAGAGTATGATATATATATAATATATATATATATATATATATATAGTTAAACACAAACCGTGCATGGAACAAGGAACTCTTCTGGGAAATTACATCCACTATAGTTCGAATAAGTAATGATAAATGACAAATACTATAGTTTTTTCTTTTTCATGATGGAAAGCCCAACTTGGGCACCGGGTTACTCGCAAAGAGGCCCCAAAATATAGCTTCCCTCACTAGCTATCTGCAAAGCAGATAGGATCCAGCTTTGGGACAGGATCACGCTTATCTAAACATCAGTCTCACTTGAGGTCAATGGGATAGTCCATTTCATCGAGCAGAAGCTGAACCGACCATTGGAATGGAGCATTTGTATGTTACATACAAATGAACTTCCCTTAAGGCATCTGTTTGAGCGATACGATGGGAAAACAACTGGGCCAAGATCATTCAGTGGATCTGTTGGTAATGCTCTTAAGACTTGCCATGAGATGCCTGTGGTAAAGTTCTCCCCAATAACGGATGGGGCCGATAGCATCCCAGTTCTCACAGATGAGCTCATAGAAGATTTAAGTAATGATCAACAATACATGTTCAGAATAATTGGGGCCATAAGAGAAGGATATGTTGACGTGACGGAAGCCTAGAGAAACTCAAGACTGGTCCCCTTAACAACTCTATATGGTTAACTCTAGCTAACAGACTATGTCGTTATTATGTCTCCCAAAATAATCCCTCCAGAGAGTTACGTAGCCTTGTTCTGTTCATAGTAACAAACTATGGTCCTAACTGGTTCAGTATAAAATTTAAACCGTATCTGCCTGATGGACCCAAACATATCTTTGATGCGATAAAAAGGTTCAACCTGTTACCCCAAGATATACAAAAAGTTGTTGTCCAACCTTATATATCACGGAATGCCTATTTTGCTCACTCAGAAAATATTCTTCTATCAATGCTGTCAGATAGTGAGCAAAAGCTGCGCAAAATTGCAATCGATCGAATAATACAGACAAGAAAGTGTAAGGAAGCCAATATAAGGCTTGATATCAGTGAACCACCTCTCACTTCTAAATTGTGTGATGAAGGATTGCTTAAGTACGAAACAAAATGTTTCAAAGTTGAGCAATACCCCATTCACACACAGAACGTCGAAAGAGCCGTGAAGTTGGTTACAGATGCATTAGCATCAGTACTATTACAGGAATCGAGAGACGGATTTATGAGGTCAAGAATAAAAAGTCGCTCTCTGCTTCCCTCAGTTGAAACCAAAAAGGATCTGATGCCTCTCCTGAAAAAATAATAATATTTGAGATGAGGTTTTATATGGCATTCAAATGTAATTGATTTATGGCATCCAACCGAAACCAGATACAATTTTATTTCAATACAATGTATGCACAATGGTGTTTTTTAAGCATAGTTTTGCATTATAATGCGTTTTTCTTCAATTATTTTTTTTGATAGAACACTTACTTTTTATGTTATGAGCATATTTTTATTTATGGACAACCGACTGAGGGTCATTTTGCTTTTATGTAAAAATGCGAGAGATGGTTTGAGTTACAAACATTAAATGACTGAATGCATCATTTTTATGTTCTAATACACCAAAAACCAAGTGAAGCAAATAAATTTGAAATAAAAAGTTGTGTTTCACTCCGCCCTAATATATATATATATATATGAAAATTATTTCACGAAAGTAACACGTGAAAAATATTTATGATGAATAAAACCACGAAGGAAAGGAAACACAAAAAGGTGCTCAAGCGCTTTCGTCTAATGACATCCTCAGGAACACTGAAGTACATAAAAGGTTACGGCCTATATATAGGTTACAGAAATAAATAACATACATACACACAAACATATATATATATCTACACACACACACACATATATATATATATATATATATATATATATATATATATATATATGCAATAAACAGAGAAGTAAAAATAAAAATTAAAAATTAAAGGATTAACAAAGAGGCATACAGATTTGTAAGGAAAAATATCGATTTTTAGCACAAGATCAAATGAGTTATAAAAATACAAATTTATACTGGAAATCTGCCCGGGTTTTAACACTTTGCCTTTTATAGTCAAGTTTCGATATATAAAAATAAAATGAAGATTAAAAGTTAATAAAGTAGCATACAAGTTTACCAAAGATTTAGCGTCCTACCCTTTTTATCTAAATCTGTTTTGAAGGAATTCAAAACAACAGGATCGAGTTGAAAAAGACCTTTGCTTATGTTGAAGTTATTTGAAAGTTGGATAATGGCAGACTCAAGAATATTTCTATTAACAATGTTGCTAGAGTGAAATAAAACTGAAGCATTATTCCAATCAATACAGTGGGATAACTCTGACAAATGGACAAAAAGAGCACTGGACAACTGTCCTGTTCTAACGGAATATTGATGCTGTTTTATACGTGTGTGCAAATCCTTTCCCGTCTGACCTATGTAAAAGGAATCACATTGTTTACACCCAATTTTATAGATAATGCCTGAATTATTGGTAGGGCTATTTTTACTATGAATTTTTCACAATATTGTTATATGAAAATAATAATATCCAAAAGTTTAAGTACATTAGCAATGCCTAAAAAGCCCGGGAAAAATGGAAGTACTAAAATATTTTTTGACGAAGTACGAGTGTTATTATTGACACGATAGAAAGTTCGTTTTGCCTTGTTGAGACAAGATTCCGTAAACGCAGATGGATAACACAGATCACTTCCAATACCGTTGTTTTTCCAATTCGGCATCGATGTATTCCGGACTGGCGATCCTAAGGGCGCGGAGAAACATTGATGAAAAAATGGCCTTCTTAGTGGGGGTGTCATGTCTCGAGTAAAAGTGTACGTAGGACAAATTGTTTGTTGTTTTCCGATAGATACTAAACTTAAAACCTGGGCTTTCCCTATGTACACGCACATCCAAAAATGGGATTGAATTGTCTTGTTCCACTTCTAAAGTAAACTTAATGGAGGGGACTTGATCATTTAACTGAAGGAGGAAGTTATCCAGGAAAGCCCAGGTTTTAAGTTTAGTATCTATCGGAAAACAACAAACAATTTGTCCTACGTACACGTTTACTCGGGACATGACACCCCACTAAGAAGGCCATTTTTTCATCAATGTTTCTCCGCGCCTTAGGATCGCCAGTCCGGAATACATCGATGCCGAATGGAAAAAATCAACGTATTGGAAGTGATCTGTGTTATCCATTTGCGTTTATGGAATCTTGTCTCAACAAGGCAAAACGAACTTTCTATCGTGTCAATAATAACACTCGTACTTTGTCAAAAAATATTTTAGTACTTCCATTTTCCCGGGCTTTTAGGCATTGCTAATGTACTTAAACTTTTGGATATTAATGTATATTTTCATATAACAATATTGTGAAAAATATCATAGTAAAAAATAGCCTTACCAATAATTCAGGCATTATCTATAAAATTGGGTATAAACAATGTGATTCCTTTTACATAGGTCAGACGGGAAAGGATTTGCACACACGTATAAAACAGCATCAATATTCCGTTAGAACAGGACAGTTGTCCAGTGCTCTTTTTGTCCATTTGTCAGAGTTATCCCACTGTATTGATTGGAATAATGCTTCAGTTTTATTTCACTCTAGCAACATTGTTAATAGAAATATTCTTGAGTCTGCCATTATCCAACTTTCAAATAACTTCAACATAAGCAAAGGTCTTTTTCAACTCGATCCTGTTGTTTTGAATTCCTTCAAAACAGATTTAGATAAAAAGGGTAGGACGCTAAATCTTTGGTAAACTTGTATGCTACTTTATTAACTTTTAATCTTCATTTTATTTTTATATATATCGAAACTTGACTATAAAAGGCAGTGTTAAAACCAGGGCAGATTTCCAGTATAAATTTGTATTTTTATAACTCATTTGATCTTGTGCTAAAAATCGATATTTTTTCCTTACAAATCTGTATGCCTCTTTGTTAATGCTTTAATTTTTAATTTTTATTTTTATCTCTGTTGATTGCATATCTATATATATATATATAGATATATATAGATATATATATATATATAATATATATATATATACCTTACCTTACAACCTTACAAAGGTTCCACGTGATGATTTCTCATTTCGCGAAGGTCAAGCGTGTCGCCCCTCCTCTCGAGTTGGCCTGGTGAAGTAGTGAGTTGGATTCTTGCGCTCTCCACCTCACATAGCCAGGTACGCCCGGCTCATCGGGGATTGTTCTGAGCCAGGCGTCAAGTCTTCTTTTGAAGATTTCCACTGCAACTCCCTTCGTGTTTCTTAGGTCTTTGGGCAGCTGATTAAATAGTTTTGGTCCTCTCACTACAAAACTATTTTCTTTCAGGGTTAAGGGTGTTCCCTGTCTCGCCTTCAATTTGGGAATACGACACAGTCTACCGTTTCTACCTTCCACCGTTGTTTGGGGAGTTATGGGATTCAGAGTAAGATTAGGGACTAGTTTCTCCATTATTTTCCAAGTGTAAATAATGGTGTATCTCTCTCTTCTCCTTTCCAGTGAATATAGGTTTAGTTCTCGTAACCTTTCCCAGTAATTTAGTTCTTTGCACCCATTGATCTTGGCTGTGAAACTTCTTTGAATCCCCTCCAGCTGTCTATGGGGATGTTAGGACCGAGCAGTATTCCAGTTTGGGTATTATCAGGGTTTACAGTAGGGGGATCATTACATTCCTATCCCTTCGTTTAAAAGTTCTCAATATCAGACCCGTTATTCTCTTTGCTCTGTTTACTGCTATCTTATTTTGTGTTTCAAATTTCGCCTCTTTTGTCTTTCGAACCTGCTTCTCTTTCCTCTTTGTTGTATCTTTGGGACGTGTTTTTCCACAATTTCTAACGTTTTCTCCTCTAACGTCATTAGCATCTCTTCCGTTGTCTTGGCCTCGAAAATGGTTTTCCAATCTATTACTTCCATGCTGGATGTCACCTCTTCCCAGTTTATAGCTTTGGAGTGAAAATTAAAAATTTCGAATTTGCTTCTTTCTGTTGTGCGTGTTCTTTCCTTTCCTGTTGCCTTTATATTAGTTGTTATTTCAATGATGTTGTGGTCTGATATCCTAGTTGGGGATATTTCCACATTATCAATTAAATTACTGTTGTTTGTGAATACCAAATCTAGGCAGTTGTTTTTTCTTGTGTTTTCTGTTATTTCTTGCGTTAACATAAATTCATCAGCTAAAGCTAGTAGCATTTTTACCTGCTCCTGGTCTTCTCGTGTGCCCCCCTTGTCCTGGTGTATACATATATTTTTTCCTATCCTTTTATATTTCATGAATGGGAAATTAAAATCACCACAGAGAAAAATATTTGGGGTTGGAGAATGTAGATCTTTTACCAAGTTTCTTACCTCTGTAATGGAATCTGAAAATATATATATATATATATATATATATATATATATATATATATATATATATATATATGTGTGTGTGTGTGTGTAGATATGTATGTATATATATATATATATGTTTGTGTGTATGTATGTTATTTATTTCTGTAACCTATATATAGGCCGTAACCTTTTATGTACTTCAGTGTTCCTGAGGATGTCATTAGACGAAAGCGCTTCAGCACCTTTTTGTGTTTCCTTTCCTTCGTGGTTTTTTCATCATCATATATATATATATATATATATATATTATATATATATATATATATATATATATATATATATTAGGGTTGTCCTCAAAAACGAATTTTTTATTTTTACTGCTCCCACCCAATAAAGTAGTTCCACTTCATAAAAAAAATATTTTGGCAAAGTTTTTACCAGATCCGATAATATTTAGGGGTGGCTGTCAAACTTTAAATTTTGAACGAAATCCTTAAAATGGGCAAAATCTGCAGCATCTAAATTTGCTGGCCACTTGTGGTACCTATCTGAGGAAATGGTGGGATTGGCACTGTTTGATGCTTCTGTATCAGTAGACACAAAAAGATTAATTGTAAAGGGAATTAATGAGACAGAAGGCAGCCTAAAATGTCCTAAACGTGTGAGCCTTCGTCAAGATCATCTCCCAACATTGGATTCCTTGAGCACGAGAAACTCTTTCAAGCTTATACGGGCCCTCAATATCAATACTGCATTTATGCAAAAAGACCCGTCAACATGGGACTCAGATGATGAGTTTCAAGAGGCTCTTCGGAAAGTTGAAAACATCAAGGTCGTGAACGACAATGCCGAACGCGGGATTGCACTTATCCAGGATTATAGTGGAAAACACACTAAGAATGAAGAACAACTTCAATACCTATTGAAAGTCGTGGAGCAACACAGGAAGAAATATCCTGAACCTACTAAGAAGACCTTAAATAGTGAGCTACAGTGAGTGGTCTTGCCAGCCACGACGATTCAAAATAGTACGTCATCAGTGTTATGTATAACGCTTATAATTTAAAATATATATGCAAAATAAAAATCTTTTAACTACACATTATATCAGTGGTTCCCAAGTGGTGATCCATGGATCCCTGGGGGCCAACTGAGATTGTTCAGGGGGTCAATAGAAAACCCCCGCCTTGCAGTTTTGTGGTAACTTCAAGCTTCGACAGCCACCTCTAATTATTATCCGATCGAGCTCAAATTGAAGCAGAATTATTTTCTTATTAAGTGGAACAACTTTATTGGGTGGGAGCATGTAAATTACCAAAAAAAAATATCGCCTCTATAAGGGAGGACCACCCTAATATATATATATATATATATTATATATATATATATATATATATATATATATATATATATATATATACACACACACTGTACCTTGTAACCTTGTAGATGTTTCGTGCGTCGGTCTCTCTTCACAAGGTCAGGCTGGCAGCCCCTCCTCTAGACCTGGCATGATGCAGGATAGTTGCTGTTCTGAGCAATCCACCTCACATAGCCGGTCACACCCGGCTCAATCAAAACCATCCTGAGCCAAGCGTCTAATCTTCTTTAAAAGACTTCACTTTTGGCATGCGTGATGTTTCTGATGTTTCTGATGCCTCTGGATAATTGGATGAGTCGTCTTAGCCCTCTGATGACAAAGTTATTTTCTTTCGGAGTTCAGGCTGTCCTTTGTCTGGCCTTTAGTTTGGGAACACAATACATTCTACCATTGTTATTTCCAGTGTTGTTTGGGTGGTTATTGGGTTCAGTTTGAGGTTAGATACTAGATTTTCTATTATTTCCCATACGTATATTAGGGTGTACCTCTCTCTTCTTTCCAGCGAAAACAGATTTAATTTACGTCGTCTTTCCCAGTAGTTGAGTTCTTTGCAGCCATCAATTTTCGCTGTGAAATTTCTTTGTACTGATATATATATATATATATATATATAATATATATATATATATATATATATGTAGTATGGGTAATATATTTTCTTTCCTCGATGGTATGCGGTCACGATGTGCCACCCCTGACTGGAAGCACACAAATCATTCGTGTCACATCGCTGATGGAAATACCGTATCATCTCATTCTCAGAAGAGCTCAAGTATAAACTCCCCATCCCTTATTCTGAAGAATCGGTTTATATATATATATATATATATATATATATATATATATATATATATATATATATATATATATATATATATATATATATATATATTAATTTAATTTAATTTAATTTTAATGATTTTAATTCCTTTTTGTATTGATGTAATTTTAATTATTTATTCTTATTTTGTTTTAAGGTTTTAAGGTTTATAAGTCACTGATGATAACAAAAGATTTGTCGAAACGTCTGAAGGCCAAAAATAAACGAAAATGTTTGCTGTTGTGTTGGTCCTTCTTTTCATCTGTAAGCTCCGTTTCCCTAAGGAGAAGTCAATAGCTTTGATATATATATATATATATATATATATATATATATATATATATACCTTACCTTACAACCTTACAAAGGTTCCACGTGATGATTTCTCATTTCGCGAAGGTCAAGCGTGTCGCCCCTCCTCTCGAGTTGGCCTGGTGAAGTAGTGAGTTGGATTCTTGCGCTCTCCACCTCACATAGCCAGGTACGCCCGGCTCATCGGGGATTGTTCTGAGCCAGGCGTCAAGTCTTCTTTTGAAGATTTCCACTGCAACTCCCTTCGTGTTTCTTAGGTCTTTGGGCAGCTGATTAAATAGTTTTGGTCCTCTCACTACAAAACTATTTTCTTTCAGGGTTAAGGATGTTCCCTGTCTCGCCTTCAATTTGGGAATACGACACAGTCTACCGTTTCTACCTTCCACCGTTGTTTGGGGAGTTATGGGATTCAGAGTAAGATTAGGGACTAGTTTCTCCATTATTTTCCAAGTGTAAATAATGGTGTATCTCTCTCTTCTCCTTTCCAGTGAATATAGGTTTAGTTCTCGTAACCTTTCCCAGTAATTTAGTTCTTTGCACCCATTGATCTTGGCTGTGAAACTTCTTTGAATCCCCTCCAGCTGTCTAATGTCATCTTTTTTATATGGGGATGTTAGGACCGAGCAGTATTCCAGTTTGGGTATTATCAGGGTTTTCAGTAGGGGGATCATTACATTCCTATCCCTTCGTTTAAAAGTTCTCAATATCAGACCCGTTATTCTCTTTGCTCTGTTTACTGCTATCTTATTTTGTGTTTCAAATTTCGCATCATCTGTCATTACAACCCCTAAATCTTTTGCTCTGGAATTTCTCTGGACTTCCTGTCCATTTGGGGTATAATATTCCATGGACTTTAGGTCTTCTCTTTTTCCGTACCGTAATAGCTGAAATTTCTCGGTGTTAAACTTCATATTGTTGTCTTCCGTCCACTTGTAAATTTTGTTTATGTCGGTTTGTAGAGATCCTATGTCTTCTGGTTTTCGTATTTTTCTACTGATCTTTGTGTCATCTGCAAAGGATGTTACTGTGCTGTCTCTGGTAACGTCCTCATCTATGTCAGTTAGCATGATTATGAAGAGTAGTGGAGCTAATACCGTTCCTTGTGGTACTGAGCTGAGGACCTCTGATTCCGATGAAGATACTCCTTGTACTGTAACGACTTGCCTCCGCTCACTAAGGAAATTATATATCCATTTCCCTACTTTTCCTGTTATTCCCATATATTTCAGTTTATGTATTATGATTCCATGGTCACACTTGTCGAACGCTTTAGCAAAGTCTGTGTATAGACATCATAGTTTTCATTACTTTCAAGTGAATCAATAATGTTGTTGTAGTGTTGCATTAGTTGTGACAGGCATGATCTGCCTGACCGAAACCCGTGTTGGTTATCATTGAATTTTTTCTGAGTTTCCAAAAAGTCATAGATTTTCTGTCTAACAATTCTTTCAAATATTTTGGTGAGATGAGATGTAAGCGACACTGGCCTATATATATATATATATATATATTATATATATATATATATATATATATATATATATACACTGTGTGTGTGTGTGTGTGTGTGTATATATATATATATACTTACTGTGTGTAGGTTCGAACGACGGTTCAGGATCGACCTGCGGTCGACCCCTCTGCAGCATCCCGCCTCTTTTTTGGGATTTGCACAGGAATCTGTCCAGCTGGTTCTTGAAGTTATTCAGGTCGGTGTGCTGGAGATTCCTTACTTCTCTCGGTAGGGCATTGAAAAGCTTTGGGCCTCGTATTCTGAGGGAATTTCCATCCTCGTTTTCATGGTCCCCTGTCTTACAACAGCTGGGACTGTACAAAATCTGCCTCGTCTCTCATTCCAATTTGTTTCTATTTCATTTCTAAGATTAGGGACAAAGCCCTCCAGTATTTTCCATATGTATATTATTGTGTACCGCTCTCGCCTTCTTTCGAGAGAGTAGAGTTTCAGGGATTGTAGTCGAGACCAGTAGTCACCTTCCGTTTCTTCTACCTTAGCCGTAAAAGTTCTTTGTATAGCTTCAATGTTCGCAGTCTCGTTTTCTATATGGGCTTGTGAGTACTGAGCAATACTCAATTATTGGTAGGACTAGGCTCTTCCATAATTTGAGCATGATGTTTGCTTTTCTGCTGCAGAAGCTCCTCCAGATGATTCCCATTATTTTTCTAGCCGTTGTAATTTTGATGTTGTAGTGCTCTCTGAATTCTGTCTCCGACGACATTATTACTCCCAGATCCCTGAGTTGTAGGTTTAGTGTTATCTGTTTGTCTTGCAGAGTTTTGTATCTTTTATTCTGCAGCTCCTTGTTATTACCATACATTAGAAGTTGGAATTTTTCTTCGTTGAACTTCATATTGTTGTCTTCTGCCCACTGGAATAATGTTTCAATGTCGTTTTGTAATTTTCACATATCACCTTTGTTCAATATTTCCTTACATATCTTTGTGTCATCTGCGAAACATGATACAATACTGTCCTTAATATATGCATCAATATCCGCAATCATTATTATGAACAGCAAGGGCGCTAATAGTGTCCCTTGGGGAACAGAGCTCACGACTCCCGAGACTTCCGATTTAACTCTTTGTGTTCTTTGTGTCAAGAAATTAAATATTCATCTTCCTAGCTTTCCGGTAATTCCTGTATTCTTAAGTTTGTGTGCTATGATTCCATGGTCACATTTATCGAAGGCTTTAGCAAAGTCCGTATATATTACATCTATGTTTTGTCCTCGACACAATGTTTCCAATTTTTCCTCCTGGTGGTCTAGTAGCTGTGATAGGCATGATCTTCCAGCCCTGAAGCCATGTTGATTTGGGTTGTACGTTCAAAATAATATATATATATATATATATATATATATATATATATATATATATATATATATACATTCAAAATAATATATATATATATATATATATATATATTTTTTTTTTTTTAATGTTACAAAAACTAAGGTTATGCAATTTCATCCTAAAAGCTGTAATCAGACAGCCGATATAAGGTTTAAAATGAATGGTGAAGTAACTGAGGAAGTACAAGAGTTTAAGTATTTGGGTCAAACTATTACCAGCTCCTTCAGTGATGACTCGGATATAAGAAAACAATCTCGAAGCCTGTGTGCTAAAGCGAATATGACCATAAGGAACTTTCGATTCTGTACAAGTGAAGCTAAACACACTCTCTTTCGTACTTTCTGTAGTAATATATACGGACAGCAACTGTGGGTGAATTATAAAAAAGGTTCTGGCAGAACTCTAAATTTGCTGTACAACAGGTCTTTTAGACTCTTACATAAATTACCCCCGAGATGCTCAGCTTCGCAAATGTTTGCTACCCGCAATGTCCCGAGCTTCCCGGAGGTAACAAGACGTGCTCAACACATTCTAATGCAAAGAATTAAAAAATCAACTAACCCGATCATCCAAGTTATCCATGAGTCCTGCCATTTATCCTCTAAGCTATGGACTTCTTGGTACGAAAACGTCTGTCTGTAGCTCCACTTAACTTCGACATTACAGTATTATTTCTAATCAAATGTATATATTTCTCTCCTAAGTATATGAACTGTCATTGTATTAATAATAGTTGTCATATGGACTATAGTCTGCCAATAAACCTTTTCATTTTCATTTTCATTTTCATATATATATAATATATATATGATGAATAAAACCACGAAGGAAAGGAAACACAAAATGGTGCTCAAGCGCTTTCGTCTAATGACATCCTCAGGAACATTGAAGTACATAAAGAGTTACAGCCTATATATAGGTTACAGAAAAAAAATATATATATAAGCTTATATATTATATATATATATACAATAAACGGAGAGATAAAAATAAAGATTAAACATTAAAGGATTGTGGGAGGAGCATACAAATTTGTAAGGAAAAACTAAGGAAAATTTGTATGCTTCTCCCACAATCCTTTAATGTTTAATCTTTATTTTTATCTCTTCGTTTATTGTATATTAAATGTATTTTTTTTTTTTTACTGTAACCAATGTTAGAAAATCTAGGAGAGGAAGAACCATTGTTGTCCCAAGGCGATATGATGACTAAGCTGATTGATGCAGTATTGCTTGTATATATTAAGTTAAGGTGTATATATATCCATCTCATAATTGTAAGGTTAGTGAAAAATTAACTTAATTTAGAGCTAGCATTTTTGGGCTCTTGTGGCATCATTGTTTGGCCACTCTGGTGGCATCATTTTGGGGCGCTGCGCGTCCTTTCTACTCGTTTGTGGAATGTCGTACGTACAGGGTGTGGTCTGATAGAGAGCTCTCTTGCAATTCAGTTTGGTTGTTTAGATACAAGATTGTTGCATCGTGCAATAGTCCAGGTTGCGTTGTTGTTGCAAGGTTGAGAAAGAAGACCATAAATAGTACCCCTTTTGTACTTTATCTTAAATTCATACAACTGAGGCCTAAGGTAGGCCCACATCGAGTCAGCAACCCTGAGGTAGGACCTAATAGGATCTCAAGTCCGTAAGTTTTAATTTTAGCCTAACTTGGGCTGTAGGTTGAATTGGCCCTTTAGAACTTGGCCGTTCACGGCTCAGCTGGGATTTTGAACCCAATAAATAAATAAAATAACATGGTCCTTCAGAACCGGATTCTAGCCCAAGACTGAGTCAGTGACTATTTTTCGGCAAAGCTCTGATTGTGCAAATTGTAGCCCAAGTTAGGCCTAGACGGGTTGAGCATTATTGAGTTAAGGTCCCAGGGTAGAAAGTTTGGTCGCCCAATTGCGAAACTTTGCCACTCGTCTGTCGTTGTTTTTGGCCTACATTTTTACCGGTTTGGTTAATTTTGGTTTATTATTGAATTAAGGTCCCAGGGTAGAAAGTTTGGTCGCCCAATTGCGAAACTTGGCCACTCGTCTGTCGTTGTTTTTGGCCTACATTTTTACCAGTTTGGTTAATTTTGGTTTATTATTGAATTAAGGTCACAGGGTAGAAAGTTTGGTCGCCCAATTGCAAAACTTGGCCAATCGTCTGTCGTTGTTTTTGGCCTACATTTTACCTGTTTGGTTAAATTTGGTTTATTATTCGTAGGCGAAGGTTGCAGACTTCGGTGCACCAGTTACTTGGGTGGAAAAATTGGTATTCCATACTGGTGGTTGGTTAGTACCCTACCTAGCAATTCAGTTTATTTGAAAAAAGCAAAATTTACGTTTGATCAGTTTGGTTAAGTATTTCTGCCAATTCAGCTCATTTGGTATTGAGCCCAATTGTTGTTTGCATTGAAGATGAGTGCATCTGAATTGAACAAGTTTAAAAAAAGGAGAAGCGCCTACAAAGGTCTAATTACAAAGGTCATTGCCACTATAGATTCTGCCATAGAGCAAGAGGATTTAAGATTAGTGACTGCGCAGCTTTCCATATTAGAAACTAAAAAGGTTGCTCTAAGTGAAGTAAATGTTAAAATTGAGGCTCTTATAGAAGAGGATGAAATAGAAAATAACATAATTTATTTTGAAGAGATTATTGATGATATAATTAAAGTAGGCCACCGAGCAAAAGAGTTTAGCAGCTCATTACAGTTAGAGACCAGGTCTAATAATGAAACACAACACTCAACAAATGATGTTTGTGAAGTTAAGGTTAACAGATCTGCAGTTCAATTACCAGGCTTGTACTCAAAACATTTTCTGGGAGTATTCAGGAATGGCAAGGATGGGCAGACAGTTTTCAATCAGCAGTTCATTCTAGTCAAGTGTTAAGTGCGGTGGAGAAGTTTAATTATTTGCAGTCCCTCTTGGAAGGGGAGGCAGCAAAGACAATAGCAGGATTAGCATTAACAGAGGCTAATTATAATGTGGCTTGGGATATATTAAAGAAACGATTTGGTAAGCCAGAGATCTTAATTAAAAGCCACCTCCGTGAACTTTTAGCTATACCTCCTGTTAATAATCCTAATAGTGTCAAGGAGTTACGGTAGTTATATGATGAATTTGAAGTTAGAACTAGGTCCCTGGACAACTTGGGTGTAGGAATGGAAAGGTATGGTATAATGTTGGTTACTATACTGGAGTCTAAATTGCCTAGCTCAATTTTGCTTGAATTAAGTAGGGGACACTCTACAGAACATGTGTACATCCCCCTTCAGCAGATGTTAAGTCTTTTAGGTACAGAATTAGCAAGACGAGAGGGAATTGAGTTTGCACAGTGGGATGTTAAACAAGGGGACAAAGGCAGGCACAGCACCAAGGTTTCTACAAAAAGGAATAGCCCAGGTACAGTGTCAGCTCTACATGCATCCTCTGAGAATAAATTAAAGGGAATCAAGGAATGCATATTTTGCGAAGGCAACCACAAGTCATATAAATGTGAGGTGGCTGAGGCTTTACCTGTTGAGGAGAGAAAGGACAGGGTAACTAAGTCTACAGCATGTTTTAAATGTTTTTTTGAAAGGTCACAGAGCAAGGTTTTGTAAGTTTAAAATTTTGTGCAAAAAATGTCATGGTAGGCATCAGCCATTATTGTGTGTAAACACTCCTAGTAGGCCTACCCCAGAAGTAGAGACATCAGTGGCACATGCCACTGCTATGCAAGGGAGTAAAAGTAAAGGGGGATTATTGCAAACAACTGTAGCCTTATTAATTGGGAATGATCGAGAAGCTACTGTAAGAGTGTTGTTTGATAGTGGTAGCCAGTGTAGCTTTATTAAGACCAGAATTTCCAGAAAATTGAAGTTTAAAGAACTTAAGAGGGAAAATTTAAGAATTTCTGGGTTTGGGGGTTCTGTTCAAAACCGAACCAAATTTAAGAAGGTAGAAGTTCTGGTTAAGGGGTTGTTACCGCAAAGTCCCACTATCAAGGTCCAAGCTGTAGAGATTGAGGAACTTTGTGCTCCAGTCACTACTTGTTTAGATATGGCATGTGTCCAAGAATTGCAAGTTAAAGGAATTAATTTGGGCAATAATAAGTTTGAAGGAATAGAAGATATTAGTCTTTTGATTGGAGCTGACTATTATTGGGACTTCATCACTGGTAATATTGTCCGCACATCTCAAGGCCCGGTAGCTATTGAAAGTAAGCTAGGCTGGATGCTACACATGGTAGCTATTGCAATGAAATGGAAGTTAAGGCTCTTTTTGTTAAGATTGAGGAGAACAGCCATGGTTTGGAAAGGCATTTGAAAGCGTTTTGGGAACTTGAATCATTGGCATAAAGGACAAACAGGCAAGTACAGTGAACAATGATGTTTTAGAGCAATTTGAAAAAGGGATTGGGTTTAGAGATGGTTGCTATGAAGTTGGCCTCCCATGGAAGGATTCTTGCAAACCCGGTTCAAACCTTCAGCTAGCTAATCGGAGGTTGGAGACTTCATTGTACAGGCTAAGAAAAAATGAGGAGTTGTTAATTGAATACAATGAGGCCATCCTAAGCTATGTAAGGGAGGGCTATGCTGAAAGGGTGCAAGGTGAGCTGGTGAGCCAGGAGGCACATTATCTGCCACACCATGCAGTGGTACGGCGAGACAAAACTACCACCAAACTGAGGGTAGTTTTTGATGGCTCAGCCAAGGACAAAGGTGGTGTGTCCTTGAATGACTGTTTGGATGCTGGGCCAAATTTAAATGCAGATTTATTTTCCTTGTTACTGAGATTCAGGTTTGGTAGAGTAGCATTGACTGCAGATGTGAAGCAAGCCTTTTTGCGGATAAAGTTAAAACCAGAGGACAGAGATGCAGTAAGGTATCTGTGGGTGGATACGAAAGACTTGTTGGAAAATGAACCTAAGGTTCAAGCATATAGAATGAAGTCAGTGTTGTTTGGCCTCAGCTCTAGTCCATTTCTGTTGGCAGCTACTATGCAGTACCATTTTAAAAATATTCTGAAGTCTATCCTAACACTATTGAACACATAAGGAAAAATTTTTATGTTGATGATTTGCTGTGTTCCGTGGATAATACAGAAATGGCTAAACAGATATTCATGGAGGCTAGAGCTATAATGAGGGAGGCTGGCATGGAGCTTAGAAAATGGCAGACCAATCATTCTCAATTACAAGAGTTTATGAGTCAGTCCTGTGTAGTACCTGATGCAGCAGAAAGTATTGAGGATTCTGGTATTAAGGAGTTGTGGGCAATAGACGCAAAGGTGCTAGGCATTGTTTGGCAGCAAGGAGATGATTTGTTTACCTTCAATGGGAAATCTTTAGTAGAGCTGGCTGAGAATGAGACAAGGTGGACAAAACGTACAGCTCTTAGTTTGGCTTCAAAGGTCTTTGATCCTCTTGGATTCCTGGCTCCATTTGTGATTAAATAGGGCGGTCAAAAGTCAATAAAGTCAAATGTTTCCTATGGGGCACTTTTCGCTGAAACGACTGAAAATGCAATAGAAACACCTGTAGGGGTATATTACCAAAGTTAATAGGTCAACCAAAAGTCAACTTTACCTGTTAGGTCAAAAAATAGCAATGAGGTAAATAAAGTCAATTTTTTGGAATAAATAATTAAAATAACTAAAAATTGGCATCTTTTTGGTTAACTGGCAACTTCGCTGTTCGTATTTGTCTTATTCAGTTATGTCCGTTCTGGTTTTGGATGTGGTTGTGTTGTATGTATTGTGGTTACTGGTTACCATTTTTGATTTGTGATTTTTTCTGATTTGTGACACTGATTTCGATTTCTTTTGATTTCAGATATTTAAAATGCCAAAAGTTGCAGTTAGTTCTATTGCTAAAGTGCGCGCTATAAATTGCAAAATATCCTAATGAATTCATTTGTTCAGGAAAAAATGAGCTATACTGTCAGATTTGTTGTGTTGTGGTCAAGCATGACAAATCCTTTTTTGTGGATAAACATCGCTCTACCCAAAAGCACCAGCGTGGTATAGACCAAAATGTGGGAAATGAAAAGACGCAAACCCTTTAAAGTACAAGTCTTCAGATTTTTCGGAAAAACTTGTGACTACATTTCTGTCAGCAACATACCTCTTCATAAGTTGAGCAAACCCTCATGTGAAACAATTGTTCTCTGAATTAGGTGTAGCAGTGCCTTGTGTGTCAACTTGCAGATCAATAGCAATGAAACAGGCAGAAAGCGAGTTAAGTAGAATAAAACATTTGCTAGAGGGTAAATTAGTTTTCCTAATTGTTGATGAAAGTGAAGTAAGGGGCTCAAAATATTTGAACATACTTGCTGGATCTATTGATGTTCTCAAGAAAACATATTTAATCAGGTGCGATGTTCTTCTTGGAAATGTTAATGCACGAACTGCCATACACAAGATTGACGATACTGTAAAAGAATTCGAGATACCAAGAGAAAATTTCTGTTTACTTCTGTCTGATGCAGCTCGTTACATGGTGTCAGCTGGAGCGACACTCAAGCAACTTTTTCCAAGACTTTTCCATGTAACGTGTCTTGCGCATCTGTTACATAATTGTGCGATGCAAATAAGAGCATTTTATAGTGATGTTGACACTTTAATTGCATGTGTCAAGGCTTCTACTCTTAAAAACAAAAGAAGGAAGGAATTGTTTGCTGAAATAGGAACTCCTCCAGAACCGATTGTAACACGTTGGGCAAGCTGGCTGAACGCTGCTTTTTATAATGCAGACAATTTTCCAAATGTGAAGACAATTGTGGAAAATTTTGAAGATGAAGGAATCATTGTTCAGAAGGCTAAAGAGTGTGTTGCTAATGAAAAACTGCCAAAGCAACTAATGTCAATCAAAATGAATTATAGTTTGATTGCTAGCTTAGTGACTAGGATGGAAGCATCTAATTGCACCATTAGAGAGGCATATGAAACCATTTCTTCTATCAACCTTGGCGAAGATATGTGTTCAGTCAAACAATACATTGAAACAAGACTCAAGACAAATGGTATTTGTGAAATAATTAACCTCAGTAGACCTGAAATCTCACCAACAGTTTATGGTCAGCTTTTGCAATGTCAACCAACAACTGCCGCTGTAGAGAGATATGCTTAATAAATTATTAAGTAAGGATCGCAATTTTTTGCCAGAAAATGTCGGCAAATACTTCATAATTTACCACAATCGGTCAACTGATGTAGAAAAGCAAGAATAAGTAATTAAAGTATCGTTTTTATTATTGAAAGTAAAGGCAACTTTATAAGTCAATTTTTTCAATTCGTAAGGTCAACTTTCTTTTTTTTCGGTCAACTTTTGACTGCCCTAGTGATAAAGTAAAAAATTTGGTTTCAGAGCCTCTGGGAAATTGGACTTGGTTGGGACCAAGAGTTATCTGATCATATGGTGGTAAGGTGGAAATATTGGTTCAAAGAATTGGCACATCTTGGAGACACTGAAATCCCAAGATGGTACTTTGGGAGTTGAACAACAGTCCAGCAATTTGGAGCTGACATCTTTTGTGATGCAAGTGAGGAAGCCTATGCAACTTGTTTATATAGAGGCGCATTGCAAGAGGAAGTAAGTTGCAGGTTGGTTGCTGCAAAGAGCAGAGTAGCACCTTTCAAAAGGCTTTCTGTTCCAAGGTTGGAATTGATGGGTGCAGTTATTGCTAGTCGGCTTGCAGTTACAGTGCAAAAGTCTTTGGCCCTCTATGAAATTCCAAGCTATTATTGGACGACTCCACTATAGTTTGGCACTGGTTAAGAAGTCAGGCAAGGAAATGGAAACCATTTGTTGCCAATAGGGTGGAGGAAATTCAAGCGCACACAGATCCCAAGCAATGGAAGCATTGTCCAGGCACCAAAACCCCGCTGATTTACCAACACGAGGAATTTCGTGAAAGATCTTGCACAGTCAAGTTTGTGGTGGAATGGGCCAGAGTGGCTAAAACTTGGAAGTGAAAACTGGCCTTCTAATCAGCCTATTGTAGGAGAATGCCAGGCTGAAGAAGCATGGGTGAGTGAGGTGAGAAAATGCACTGTGACAGTTGTCAAGTTATGCAGCAGGACCCCATATTGAGGTTTGAGGACATTAGCAGTCTGAAAGGTTGTTAAGAGTGACAGCATGGGTATATAGATTTACCAACAATATTAAGGGAGAAACAAGAAGGGAAGGAATTCTGAACAGAGGAGATTCAGCAAGCCAGGAAATACTGGGTGGTATACTCGTATGTGCAGAAGGAAAATTTGGTGAGGAGAGAATTGCTCACCAGCATCCATTACAGGTTCTACCAACACATTCTGCTCTCAAGGGTTTGGATGTGTTTTTGGATCAGGATTTATTGAGAGAGGAGGTAGACTACAGTTTTCTGGGCTTCCAGAGGAGAAAAGACATCCAATTTTGCTACCTTCTGGGGGGCACTTTGTGGACCTTTTGATCCTGGATACTCATCATAAGCTGTTACATGCTGGAGTTAGAGAAGTGATAATAGAGATCAACAACAGTTTTGGATTCCCAAAATTAGACAAGTAGTAAAAAAGGTCGTGCATAAATGTGTGGTTTGTAAGCGTTGGAGTGCAAAGCCTTATTATGAAAAGGTGGCTCACTTCCAAGAGAACGGTGTGTCTATACTGCCCCATTTGATGTAGTGGGAGTAGACTTGCAGGCCAGTCTATGTGTATGAGCAAGGGGAGTCTAACAAAGGTTATATATGTCTTTCACATGTGCTACCACCAGAGCAATCCATTTGGAGTTGGTAAGCAACTTAAGCAGTGATGTATTTCTTTTGGCCTTTAAAAGGTTTGTGAACAGAAGGGGTTTCCCAAATACAATCATATCAATAATAAAACCTTCAAGGCTGCAAAGGAACTCAAGAATTTGGTCCTTGCTAAAAGAGGAAGGATTCCAATCCTACTTTCACACCAAGGGTACAGTGGGAGTTTATTGTTGAAGAGCACCATGGTGGGGAGGATTTTGGGAAAGGCTAGTGAGAAGTGTAAAGTGTCCATTAAAGAAACTTTTGGCTAATGCTCATTTGAGCAAAGAATTCTGCACTGTTTTATGTGAAGTAGAAGCAATGGTGAACAGTAGGCCTATCACTTTTGTTTATAATAGTATGCAGGATGCAGAGCCATTGACACCAAATCATTTTCTTTGTGGTAAACGATTAACATCAAGCCCCAGTGTGCCAGAAGACCTGCAGCCTATCCAGAGCACTCAAGGAGAGTTAACCAGACGGTTCAGGTACCTTGAAGAGCTACAAGATCAGTTATGGAAGAGGTGGCAGATGGAATACTTGCCAGAACTCAATTATTACCCATCAGGCAAGGTAAAGGGCTCCAATGCAAATTGTATCAAGGTGGCAGAAGTGGTAATGATTGGGATGAAAGACCAAGGCAATGCTGGAAGCTTGGCATAATTGAAGAGTTGTTTGTTGGCAAAGACAATTTAGTTAGGTCTGCACTGGTAAAGACTTCAGGAGGAAGTTAAAGAGACCTATACAAAAACTCTATGCTTTAGAAATCAGCAAAAACACAGATAGTCAAGATGAAACATTTGAGTTACAGCCTCATGGAGAAGGCTTGGCTAACCTTGCAGAAGGTAATGACAACAATGCCTCTTCGGTGGGGAGTGTTAGAAAATCTAGGAGAGGAAGAACCATTGTTGTCCCAAGGCGATATGATGACTAAGCTGATTGATGCAGCATTGCTTGTATATATTAAGTTAAGGTGTATATATATCCATCTCATAATTGTAAGGTTAGTGAAAAATTAACTTAATTGAGAGCTAGCATTTTTGGGCTCTTGTGGCATCATTGTTTGGCACTTGGTGGCATCATTTTGGGGCGCTGCGCGTCCTTTCTACTCGTTTGTGGAATGTCGTACGTACAGGGTGTGTCTGATAGAGAGCTCTCTTGCAATTCAGTTTGGTTGTTTAGATACAAGATTGTTGCATCGTGCAATAGTCCAGGTTGCGTTGTTGTTGCAAGGTTGAGAAAGAAGACCATAAATAGTACCCCTTTTGTTTTTATCTTAAATTCATACAACTGAGGCCTAAGGTAGGCCCACATCGAGTCAGCAACCCTGAGGTAGGACCTAATAGGATCTCAAGTCCGTAAGTTTTAATTTTAGCCTAACTTGGGCTGTAGGTTGAATTGGCCCTTTAGAACTTGGCCGTTCACGGCTCAGCTGGGATTTTGAACCCAATAAATAAATAAAATAACAACCAATATATAGGCTGTAACTTTATGTACTTCAGTGTTCCTGAGGATGTCATTAGACGAAAGCGCTTGAGCACCATTCTGTGTTTCCTTTCCTTCGTGGTTTTATTCATCATAAATATTTTTCACTTGTTACTTTCGTGAAATAATTTTCATATATATATATATATATATATATATTATATATACATATATACACCAACGCTCTCTTTTATAGAAACGAGCTTGTTTACATAGTGTTTGGTACTAATCTGATGGTACTTCATAACCATCTCATTTGAAAGAGGACTTATTTGCTATATGTTGTTGACGTTATAAGAGGTTTAAGTTGTTAGAGTTGTGGGAAAGACGCTAGAAAGTGAGGAAAGGGGAAGTATAGTAAAAAGGTTTATAGGTCCTCGGGCTCACCAAGGGTGCGCAGGTTTTTTTTTTTTTTTTTGGAGGGGTAAGGTGAGGTGATCGGTAATACATCTACCTTCCGTGTTCAAGCTTTTCTGAAGTGCATGGTTTGTTTGCTTAGAGTTTGGGTCTTCTGCCTCTTTTTTTGTTTTCAATAGTTTAATCTTCTGTGAAGGACAAATAGTGACATTGGTGGGGGGTTTCTGCTGCGGGGTAAGCTTCTCATAAAAAGGCGGGGTATTCTCTCCTGCAGTGTGGTCCAATGTCGAGTTCTCATATTTGAAGGAGGATTTATTTGCTCTAGAAAAGACTCGTTTAGCATCGCCAGGAATGTGAAAAAAGATGAGAGTATGTGGCTTAGACAACATTTTATCATTTTATGAAATAATTTTTTTCTTGAAAATTAGTGTCTTCATAAACCGAGTATAAAGGAACTAATATTAGACATGAAGAATATAATATATTAACATACCTTGATAATATTGCCACAGCAGAGGTGAAGAAGTCATGATTGTACAAATGTACATGCACAGTATATATATATATATATATTTAGGATAAAAACGAAGACGTAGAGCAAGAAAGTCATTATATTTGGCTGCAGCCGACGTTTCGGGCAACTCTACCCATTTTCAAGGCCTAATAAAAAAAGCTAAAATTAATGCATGACAAAAAAAAAAAAAAAATATACGAATGTCAAAAACAAACTAATTCATAGCACAAAATAAAACCACTTAAAGAATAAAAATTAAAAAGCGTAAAACAAGCATAAGCCAAAAACAAAAATTAAAAATTATATACATGACAAATAACACATGATAAAAGTAAAACTTTAAAACTAAAAACATTCAAACAAATTAGTTAAAAACTTCACTAATAAAAAGTTAAATGAAAAAACGCAAAAGTGCACGAAACATACCATGCTCACTTGACATCCTCAAACAACTGAGGCGAAAAGGAGACAGGGTCAAGGGGAAAAACAGAAAAATTTAGTTGGTAGGCATTCTAATTAATATAAAGGGGGTAACAACTAGAATCAATATTTAAGCTGGAGTTCAGAAATTTAATGCACAAAGATTCATAAATACGGAGAGAGGACGGACATTTTAATGATTTAAGAATTTTAAAGTTATTAACGGAAATATCAACTTTACACTTAACAGAATGATTTCTAATGGCAGACTGTTCCTTTTTAGATAAAACTTTTCCTGTCCTATGGCTAATACCCATATGGGAGCAAAATCTTGCCTGCAAAGAACGAACTGTGCTGCCAACGTAGTTCCCCTGGGAACACCCAGGGCAGGTAAACAAATAAACGACAGAACAGTTCATCGCAGGGGGGATTTTGTCCTTACAACGGAAAAAACATTCAAGGGTATTATTATTCACAAAAGCAACCTTAAATCAGTGTGAAAATAAAATTTCCTCACCACACTCAACAATTGCTTTTTCACAGAAGTGTTAAATTGGTAGAGATCAGGTAAAACAAGATATTTACAATTCTTAGGAACATCATACGTTGGGATAAGTTTGGGGGAATAAACATTATTAAGTAATTTACCAATAATACCTTGTACAAGAACCCGTGGAAAACCATTTTTAAAGAAAAAATCAGTAAGGAATTCAAACTCATTATGAAGCAGAGCAAAGTTTGAGCAAATATTATAAGCTCTATGCACTAAAGTGCGAATCGAACTTAGTTTGTAATTAAAATCGCAAAAACTATAAAAATTAAAACCTAAACCCGTAAAAGTAGGCTTCCGGTATGTAGAAGTTAAAACAGTTGAGCCTGATTTGGAAACCAAAACATCAAGGAAAGGAATAGAACCTTGAACTTCCTTTTCCTGCGTAAATATAATGTTCTTATGAAGTGTGTTCAAAAAATTTAAAAACTGAACTGATTGATTATCCGTTTGGAATAAAGCAAACGTGTCATCAACATAACGTCTGTACAAATTCGGCTTAAGGTGAGGGGGGCACTCACAGAAAGCCCTTTCCTCAAGATGAGACATGAAAATATTCGCAAAAACGGGACCCAAGGGGCTCCCCATCCCCACTCCATCCAACTGACGGTAAACTACCCCTTGAAAACTAAAAAAGTTATCCTTGACAGCCAAATTCAGAAGCTGCTCAAACTGTGCTCTGCCAAAGCCGTGAAAAAGTGAGTCCGGCTGTGGAAAAGCTTTATTTAAAATAATTGTAATGGTCTCATCCAAGGGGACATTTGTAAAGAGGGAAGATACATCAAAACTAGTCATAAACAAAGAATTCATATTAAACTTCTTAATTTCCGACACAAAAGAAAAACTATCCTTAACACTGTACAAGTTCACAGTAAATGATGATAATAGTGGGACAAGAAATTTGGCAAGTTTGTAATTAGCCAAAGGATAAGACGCTAAAATTGGGCGCAATGGAACACCGACTTTATGAACCTTAGGCAGACCATACATAAGGCCCAATGCTAATGATTTTGGTAAGGTTAGACAACATATTTCCCAATTGTCCCATGAATTGTTTATTAAAATTAAAGCTTTTAAGTTTTCTACAATTTTTCTGCATAGGGAGGACCGTGAAATTTTAAAAAGCTTGGGTGTAAATGAATCTATTGTTATTACTAAACCAGATAAGGGTAGCGGTGTTGTGGTTATGAATAAAACTGATTATATTAAAAAAATGCTTGATATTCTTTCTGATTCATTAAAATTTGTTAAGGTAGATGAACAGGTTTCTAAAATTATTCAGCGATTGGAAGACAAGGTTAACCGTATTTTGCTTAAGCTTAAACATGATTGTGTTATTAACTCCTCCACTTATGATGAATTGTACGTTTCAGGCTCTTATTTGGGCCTTATGTATGGTCTGCCTAAGGTTCATAAAGTCGGTGTTCCATTGCGCCCAATTTTAGCGTCTTATCCTTTGGCTAATTACAAACTTGCCAAATTTCTTGTCCCACTATTATCATCATTTACTGTGAACTTGTACAGTGTTAAGGATAGTTTTTCTTTTGTGTCGGAAATTAAGAAGTTTAATATGAATTCTTTGTTTATGACTAGTTTTGATGTATCTTCCCTCTTTACAAATGTCCCTTGGATGAGACCATTACAATTATTTTAAATAAAGCTTTTCCACAGCCGGACTCACTTTTTCACGGCTTTGGCAGAGCACAGTTTGAGCAGCTTCTGAATTTGGCTGTCAAGGATAACTTTTTTAGTTTTCAAGGGGTAGTTTACCGTCAGTTGGATGGAGTGGGGATGGGGAGCCCCTTGGGTCCCGTTTTTGCGAATATTTTCATGTCTCATCTTGAGGAAAGGGCTTTCTGTGAGTGCCCCCCTCACCTTAAGCCGAATTTGTACAGACGTTATGTTGATGACACGTTTGCTTTATTCCAAACGGATAATCAATCAGTTCAGTTTTTAAATTTTTTGAACACACTTCATAAGAACATTATATTTACGCAGGAAAAGGAAGTTCAAGGTTCTATTCCTTTCCTTGATGTTTTGGTTTCCAAATCAGGCTCAACTGTTTTAACTTCTACATACCGGAAGCCTACTTTTACGGGTTTAGGTTTTAATTTTTATAGTTTTTGCGATTTTAATTACAAACTAAGTTCGATTCGCACTTTAGTGCATAGAGCTTATAATATTTGCTCAAACTTTGCTCTGCTTCATAATGAGTTTGAATTCCTTACTGATTTTTTCTTTAAAAATGGTTTTCCACGGGTTCTTGTACAAGGTATTATTGGTAAATTACTTAATAATGTTTATTCCCCCAAACTTATCCCAACGTATGATGTTCCTAAGAATTGTAAATATCTTGTTTTACCTGATCTCTACCAATTTAACACTTCTGTGAAAAAGCAATTGTTGAGTGTGGTGAGGAAATTTTATTTTCACACTGATTTTAAGGTTGCTTTTGTGAATAATAATACCCTTGAATGTTTTTTCCGTTGTAAGGACAAAATCCCCCTGCGATGAACTGTTCTGTCGTTTATTTGTTTACCTGCCCTGGGTGTTCCCAGGGGAACTACGTTGGCAGCACAGTTCGTTCTTTGCAGGCAAGATTTTGCTCCCATATGGGTATTAGCCATAGGACAGGAAAAGTTTTATCTAAAAAGGAACAGTCTGCCATTAGAAATCATTCTGTTAAGTGTAAAGTTGATATTTCCGTTAATAACTTTAAAATTCTTAAATCATTAAAATGTCCGTCCTCTCTCCGTATTTATGAATCTTTGTGCATTAAATTTCTGAACTCCAGCTTAAATATTGATTCTAGTTGTTACCCCCTTTATATTAATTAGAATGCCTACCAACTAAATTTTTCTGTTTTTCCCCTTGACCCTGTCTCCTTTTCGCCTCAGTTGTTTGAGGATGTCAAGTGAGCATGGTATGTTTCGTGCACTTTTGCGTTTTTTCATTTAACTTTTTATTAGTGAAGTTTTAACTAATTTGTTTGAATGTTTTTAGTTTTAAAGTTTTACTTTTATCATGTGTTATTTGTCATGTATATAATTTTTAATTTTTGTTTTTGGCTTATGCTTGTTTTACGCTTTTTAATTTTTATTCTTTAAGTGGTTTTATTTTGTGCTATGAATTAGTTTGTTTTTGACATTCGTATATTTTTTTTTTTTTTTTGTCATGCATTAATTTTAGCTTTTTATTTATTAGGCCTTGAAAATGGGTAGAGTTGCCCGAAACGTCGGCTGCAGCCAAATATAATGACTTTCTTGCTCTACGTCTTCGTTTTTATCCTAAATGTAAAATTACGTCTCCTTAGGAGGGATCCTATTTCATATATATATATATATATATATATATATAGTGTTCGGCTTCCGGCATTTTCAGCCTGCGCAGAATTCTGAGTCAGTGAGTAGACTGTCGCTCAGTGACTCCTGAATCTATTCCCAAAAACAGAGTCACTGCTCCCCCGTTTTCTTTGTGTCATTTGCAGATCATACCGTTTTAGTACGTACATAATGTGTGTTATTCTGACCAAATATTGAAAAGGCCAACGTATTTAAGTAATTATGCAGCTTACGTCCAACTAAAAATTTTTAAAAAATATGCGTAAGCAGCTTACCAAATATTTTACTAATTAGGGTTAGTCACAAGCCACTAGGTGACGAGGCTATGCATTTATCTTCAGTGTTTAGCGAGGCCTAGTCCTAATATTATATTATATATATACTGTACTACCAATCCTGATTAACTAACTCATTTAATACATCTCAAATTCACTCTAAAGAAGGTCTAGAATAGGGAACAGTTATCTACAAATTTTGGCTTATATTGACTCATTAAGATGTGTATCACATATTACTCTCCGTTTTATGTTACGGTCAAATTTTAGGCTCACTATTCCACAATTAGATGTTCAGATATTAAAAAGATCTTCAATTTTAGGGAACTTAAAAAAAAAGAAGCTTGTAATGTTTGTGAAAGTTCGTACATTGTTACAGAGTACTACAGCACACTCCAAAGGCATTTTGCATTTATTTACTATGAACAAATTATAATTAACTTTAAATGCTTGGAATATTATTTAATTAGTTTTTAATTTACAGTTGAGTCATTACGTCATCAGCCTTTAACATCTATGATTGGCTGCAAAAATAGTCCCCGTCCAAGTTGCATGATTATAATATAGCAAATTTTAAGAATATTAATTAAAATTACATAATAAAAATTGCTCGATTCGCATTCATTTTTAAAGCGTATATGCCTATTTGGCTACTCACTGGGGGTTGGAAGCGCAGACATTTTCACAAGAGTAATCCCCGAGACTATGTATATATACAGGGTGTCCCAGAAGTCTGAACTCATAGGGAAAATACACATTAGGCCTATATTTTTAAAGTGAAACAAACACATTTCTAATGTTAGTTTTTACATATTTCGGGAAAGAAAATACCCTGATGGCTCAGTATACAAGTCAAGAGAAGGTGGAACTAGTATTGCTACATGTTTCCTGAAAAAGCCAGAGGGTGGCATGTTCGTGAAATAACTGACATGCCTCCCTCCTTCTCTATGAGTCCAGATTTCCGGGACACCCTGTATATCGACTATAGTACATGGAAGTATATTTGACACTTTCTTTGCAGCTTTTTAAACAGAACAAATTATCAAGTCTAGAGGTTGAAATAATGGGGTTTAATTTTTTCAATAATTAATATCATACAAAGTCCTTTCCCAGTTATAAACTTCAATTACATGAAATCCAAAGAAGACACAGCAATGCTTTGTTTTGCATGTTGCTGCATAACACATCAAGTTTAATTATGTTTCTCACTAAATCTCAACACTGGGGTTTGTTAGTGCGTCAGTTCTTTAACACCATTTTTCCCGGAAGATGGACTGGGTGCGACGAGCCAGTGCCATGGCCACAGCGGAACGTGTACGAATGGATCAAAATGTTAAAAAATGGTCGTCGTCGCCACCACTTGTCCGGCTAATTTTGAACATTTCGCTCCACTCGTACATGTTCCGCTGTGGCAAAACTTGATCACCATATTGTATAGATAAAATAAACTGTGAATTTCAACCCCTTTTACGCCCTCAGCCCACAAAAAACGAACGACAGCACGCTGCTCTTCTTTGGTGCAAATCGAAAGTAGTACAGTCATGTTTACAGCGCGATTACAACTAAGTAAATGAGTATCAAGGTCTCATTCCCACGAAGCAGCGATCTGTACGCTCAGTGACTGCAGCGCCAGCAACGGACAGCAGTGTAGACAATTCTGAAAAAAAAAGACAGACAAATTGCGGGTACTTTTTGATATACCTCTGTATATACCATATGTCCCACAAAAAAGTACACCCAACTTTAGATTGTACTAACTCCTCCAAAAATTGAGATATTCTGGATCTGTTTGTTTGATTTAATATAGCAAATTATTCTTTGTTAACGTTCAAAATTTATTCATGTTTAAACGATTTAGTGTTTAAGCATCTGCTTTTAACTGAAGGGTACAGCAAAATGGGTTGCGCCGAATGATCATTTCTCCCAGCCAGATAGCTCCTCTTGCTTTAACCAATGTGCTACTTTTTACGTCGAAGGATATTGCAAATATTTTTTTTAAATAATTCGAACTTTTGTATCTAAGATACGAGTCATACATATAAATGAAGAATCTGAATTACTAAATTTATAAATAACTTTGAAACCCTTATCAAGCAGTTTACACGAAGGCAACGCGTTCTCATGGTCACAACTTATCTGCAAACTAAAAGCTTAAAACAAGTTCAGAATACCTTCGAGTAGTATAGCCGCAAAAGGGGAGAGTGCAAGAATGTTGCAAGTGATGACGTAATGTTGCAAAGGGGGTGGGGGTGTTGCAAAAAAATTAAAAAAAAAGAAAAAAGAAAAAAAGAGTACTGGCCTTTGTTGCCAACCGGGGTTGCAAGGGGCATGCAACTTGGGGGCGGAGTTCTCCCCCAAGCTATTCCCCCCAAAGGGCCAGAGAGAAAGGAGGAGAGAAAGGAGGAGAGGTGTTCACCTGGCAGGAGCCAAGTGCATATTAAGACTTCAGCCGAGTAGGCGTTGTTTTATAGGCTCCTAATCAGCCAGAATCAGCCAGTTGGCTGAGCAAAGGGGTAGGGGTACACCTGAAGGAGAGAGAGACACCTGAAGGAGAGAGAGACACCTGAAGGAGAGAGAGAGACACCTGAAGGAGAGAGAGGAGTTCTCTCCCAAGTTATTTTCGTTTTCCTAACCTAAGAGGCCTCTAAGGGGTTTTACCAAAGGGCCTGAAAGAGAAGGACCAGAGGTCCTTGCTCGGCTGGGAGCCGAGCTTGAATGATTCTTTCATCAGCTTCTCGGTCTTTTATAAACCTCTATTCTGGCTGAGTTGCCAGATAGCGCAATGTATTCCAGATAGCGCCATGTGTCCCAGAAAACCATATATTAATCATCCATTGTGTACCACAATATATATGACGGTAGTTAATCCAATTAAATTCTGTTTATTAAATAAATAATTTTTACGCACTCAATCTTTATTATTATTAAACCTGGAATTGCATACCTTTCCAGTTTTTTTGCAATGATCGGATTGTTCTTGCTAGATATATATTATTATGCATCATTTTAATGAGAAAGAAATGTACTTTAATATTATGTTTATTAAATTCTCCTAAAATAATATATAAGACCAAAGTAATGGTCTGACGTTGGAAGAAAAAAAAAGTAGAGAGAAGTTTAGTCTTGGAGGCTTCTTAGCAAGACAAGTCTCCCAGCAAAATTAGTTTTCTTTACTTACTTTAGCTTCAAATTTTATGGGTAACTTGCATATCTGAAAAGAAAATGAGTTTCACTGCCTCAATGAATCATTACACACGATGTCAGTATCACTCACTTCAAGACATTATTCAAGACAAGTGCTACAAGAAATAAATAAAAGAAGTACCCACAAACAAATATGTAGTGAAAAAAAAAAAAAAAAAAAAAAAAAAAAAACAGGCCGCGTGACCCTGAACATTTTAATGAGAAAGAAATGTACTTTAATATTATGTTTATTAAATTCTCCTAAAATAATTATATAAGACCATAGTAATGGTCTGACGTTGGGATGAATCCAATTAAATTCTGTTTATCAAATAAATAATTTTACACACTCAATTTTCATTATAAACATTCGAATATCAGTGGGGAAAAACGAACGGAAATGAAAATTTATGAAACAATTCAAAACAGACGATCGTCATTCCCCGAACCCGTATATATATATATATATATATATATATATATATATATAATATCTAAGTTGTATCATTATGTAGAACATTACAGTATTCGCATGAAGGAAGGAGAGGTTGCAACCTCTACTTGAATAAATGTATTTACTTAAACTGCACAAAGATTATTCTCAAATCACTATTTCATCTTATCTCATAAATAGGGTTTCGTCGTGGTCAATGGGGTTCCCCCCAATCCCTGATAAGTATCCCTTCACTCCATACGAGATGAAAATTTATGAAACACACGAGCCTCATTCCATGCGAAAAAAAATTGAAAAAATACGAGAATTTGCGAAAATTCATATAAAAGTTGAAATTAACCAAAACACAATTCGCTAGAAGAAAGGAATTCCGAGAATCTGCCCAACTCGATTGACCATAATTTACCTTTCTACCAGTCAAATCGATCAAAACCTCACCTCACTCCGACTCTTAGAAATACACACAATTATATTAAATAGCAATCAGCGAAAGAAATAAGGTAGGCATACCTGAATGTACTAATAATTATATATATATATATATATATATATATATATGAGAGAGAGAGAGAGAGAGAGAGAGAGAGAGAGAGAGAGAGAGAGCGAGGGTTTTGTTCAAATAAAGGAATCCAAATAATATTTCCATTTACTCAGTTTTCCCAAAATATTATTTAAAATTAAGTGTACTAATTTAAATTTACTTTCTTTTTCCAGGTTAACTATACCCACAATTATAATAAATAATAATCGAAAAATGGCAGAGTTTGTTTCTAGTGAGAAAGGAAAGCCATTGCTCTTAGTGAATGGGTTTTTATATGTAAGAGACCTAACCTAACCTACCCTACGAAATACATCTCGTCAGGGAGTCGTTGCTTACTCTTCCACATTTCAACATAACAGGATTATTGAACCGGATTTAAAATAACAGGATCATTTGACCCGAGGCAGTAGTATGCCCTAAAAACATCGTAATGCACGATTTTTCTATGTAGCAATAATAATTAACTCTTTCTCGCCGAATTGGTAAGCTTTTCACCCGACCTTAGACCTCCAGTTTAACATGGATTCAGAAATACATCTCGTCGATGGGGATCGTTGCTTACTCTTCCACATTTCAACATAACAGGATTATTGAACCGGATTTAAAATAACAGGATCATTGACCCGAGGCAGTAGTATGCCCGAAAAACGTGTTAATGCATCATTTGACGAGTCAGTAGTATGACCGAAAAGCATGTTAATGCATCATTTGGCCCCGAGTCAGTAGTATGACCGAAAAGCATGTTAATGCATCATTTGACGAGTCAGTAGTATGACCGAAAAGCATGTTAATGCATCATTTGACCCCGAGTCAGTAGTATGACCGAAAAGCATGTTAATGCATCATTTGAAACGAGTCAGTAGTATGACCGAAAAGCATGCATGATTTTCTCTTTAGTAATAATAACAACTAGCTCGAAGAGTGACAACGGATAAAGTTTTCACGTCACCTTAGGCTCACAGTTTAATGTGGAAACCGAATGCTATTTTAAAAATATAATTAGGATATAATTTCTTTATTATAAAGTAAGTTAGCAATTATGTTAACACAAGAAAACAATACTATTAACTTGTAAGTAAAAATATAATATGAGGGACTACCATAGAAATGTAAGTGCCTATAATTCAAGAAACACGATTTTATATATATGTTACTCATCCGGTCCCGTTATAGCGGATTGGTACACGTCATAGCTCCACCCAGCTACATCGGCAGCCAATCACTACGAACATCTGGTCTTTTGGGCGGAGCTTGGCGATTGTGCATATAAAAGGGGATATTTTTCAGTTGGGAGTAACAGTAGCTATTTTCGCGTCAGTGATTAATCATTCCCTCCACCATGGACCTGTACGTCTCCCCCAGACTTGTATGAAAAAGTGACGCTGCAGCATTAACGACAATTAGTCTTTTTAACGCAATTGACCGTGACGATTTATTTTCAACGCAAACCGTAGAAGATATTTGCAGTGACGCTCCTTACAATCCGACGCAAGGGACTACCATAGAAATGTAAGTGTCTATAATTAGAATTTATATATATATATGGATGGGGTGTAGTATCTCGTCAATAGATACTCGCCAAAAAATTTTTATATCAATCAATGTTATTTTGTTACCCCCATTATGCTAAAATCGAAATTTTTTTTATGGCAATCAATGTTATTCCTCGAACCAAAGATATCTTCACATAATGGGGATCTGTCTGTATACTCTGTATATGTTTTAAAAGAATGAACATTATTCCTTTAAGGTCCGATGAGGATTTGACACGTGTTATACAATCTTTTGAAGAATCTCGGAATACGGGGGATATACTGAACAGTCAACAATGTCACACATCCTCCACCATGGACCTGTACGTCTCCCCGGAATTGTATGAAGAACGTGATACTGCAGCATTAACCGCAATTAGTCTTTTCAATGCGATTGACCGTGGCGAATTATTTCCAACGCAAACCGTTGAAGATATTTGCAGTGACGCTCCTTACAACCCGACGCAGGGGACTACCATAGAAATGTAAGTGTCTATAATTCGTTTTTATATATATATATGGAGAGTTGTAGTATCTCGTCAAATAGATACTCGCTAAAATTTTTTTATGGCAATCAATGTTATTTGGTTATCCCCATTATGCTAAAATCGAAATTTTTTATGGCAATCAATGTTATTCCTCGAACCAAAGATATCTTCACATAATGGGGATCTGTCTGTATACTCTGTATATGTTTTAAAAGAATGAACATTAATCCTTAAATGAAAGAAATCAGTACAATAAACAACTACAGAATATATCGTTACAAATATACGAACAAAAACATTATAATATACAACGAGTACGTACAATTGGAAAACGGTTTTTTATCTGTCTGCATACCATTTCATCGTTTCGGCGAGTGTGACACGGGTCAAATAAATTTAAAAAATTTATAAATTCTTTATCATTTGACATAAGCATGAGAAATGAGACGCAGTACATTCCGCAAACATTAGTAAAATATCCTTGCATGCGAAATAGGTTCCATACAACTTCGGAATATGTAACTGAGCGAGAAATTTTACAATAATAGGGTCACTCCAGGGTTGAGTACCGAGTGAATCAAAATAGTACAGGCGCTGTCTATTTTTAAAATAGACAGCAATCCAGTGAATCCCTTCATTACCGATGCTGTCTGTGTTCACAATAAGACTACCGCATTCTCGCGTACTTGGCAAACTCAATGTTTCATTCTTCGCAAACACGCCGATAAATTTGGAACGTGTGACTCGTTCCATTACTTTCTGAAGTGTATTAGCATCCATTTTAAAAGTCAGTGATAACGCTCCTAAATCTATCTACTTCTATTAGGGCTTGCGATTCGAATATACTAGTACACTAATAGGAGCGTCTATAGGCTTGGCGAATTCCAGCCGCACTGAGATGTTTCCGCTCTGCTGTGGGGTTAAATGGGTATTTACGCTAGCAGATAAGTCAGGTGTAATGTCAAACGGATAAAGGTTAAATTGATCAATGAATTCTTCCTGCGTTACCCCATTACCAAGCTCATCACAATCACCAATATGGGTCAGATTACTATAGGCTCTGGCACAAAGCGGTAACACAGCGTCTGATGAATAGTCCGTACCCATTGTTCCACCCAAAGCAGTGCCATTAACGTATAGAGTTATATTTTTAAGTCCGAAATTCTCGAATTTAAAGGCACTCTTTTTATATTTTCCATTCACCGAAGCGTGGTCCTGCATGCCGATTAATATCCTTTTAGGAAGATTTCCCAGGGCAATGTTTTCTATCTGCTTCGATGCCAACCCTGCAGGAACCGTATATAGTTTGATCTGCACTCTGTTAATAGGATATTTCACTGTAGCGTTTAGTAAATTTTCTCAATTTCTAGTTGTTTTGGTGAACTTAATTTCACTCGCCGTACGCGGAGGTATGTGTCCATAATGTGAACCACAACGGGCTTTGCACCCTCTTCTTGATCCGCAGCCAGATTTAAGCAGATCTCAGGACTCGTGCGGGTGGGCTTTATTTTCATATCCACCCCGTTCACAAGCAACTTCTCCTGGAAAGTGAAATCTGTGTGCAACCGTCCAAAACACTCGTATATTTTCTTTTTAGAATTTTTAAATTTGTCCTTTATACTATTTTCATCTTTAGTTTGATAATATCCCTCCGCACTTAAAAAGGTAGCCTTCGCTTCTTTGGAAAGTTGAGGATTTTCCAGATAGGCTCATAGATGATAGTACCCCGTGCCTGCCGATATGTTGGTCTGATTTAAATATACGTCACACTGGTTGAATATGGAGTGCAGAAAGTTTGTTTCAGGGTATACAGCATATTTGTCATCGCAGACCGTTCCATCAGAATGGGCTATACGTAGCTTAGCGAACATGTGCACACAGCTTGGATCAAAAAAGTAAGGGCCTGAGCTGGGTATCACGAATTCTATAGGTGCACTCGGGGAACTAATTGTGTTTAAAGGGTTAATTGTAATAAAGTCACTGTGCTCATAGAAACTTGGGTTGGAGGTAGCTCAAAAAGGACAGCTCCGATTTACAGCATTGTGAACTACATGGGTGGATGAAGCGTGCCATGGCGAAATAGTGACTCCTCTCTCGACAAGTCCTTAGCTTATATCAGTCAAAAAAGTGGTCAACCATAGGTTTCATTCGCTTACAGCACTTCTTTTTTGATAGCCTTTTACGTTTAATACCACGTGACCCCTTCTTCTCTTCCGGGCAGCCCGCTTCTTCCCGCCACCACGCATTTTTCTCTTTGCATCTTTGATGATTTCGTCCGTGTACGCTTTAAATGTTTTTTTAGAGCCTCTTTAGGTTTAGCCCCGGCCAATATGTCTTCTGCAGTGTTATACCTGATTGTAGCGCTCTTCTTCCAAGGTATCTGGCACCCCTCTTCAGCAAAGGAACAGCCGTACGTAGTATGGATGAAAAAATGGATCCAAGTCCACTACCGCGCTGGTACGCATCCCTCGATAGACGGTGAAAGGCTTTCTATCCATTATAACTCAGTGCGTCGAAAGTGTAGCTTCACTGTTAAGCTCCCGTACCGAATGGGAAGTTTTCCCTCAATCGTTCTTATATATATTGTGATATTGGTTATTAAATTAGTTGCGACATTCACATAATGGGGTCTGTCATATGTAATACTCAAACTCCTTCCTCTATGGTTGGGGATGTGAGCAATGCGCAGCAGGTGTGCCTGGGTATCCCCAACAAACTGGTGCTCCACTATATTACTGTAAATATAGCACATGTCTGGGGACCTTTCAGCCAATTTCTCCATCTTCAATTGATACATTAATCTGGACAAGTACTGTGTCTCGTGAAATGTGTCTCTTTGGAAGGCTGCGCTATATCGGCCATTGGCTAGAATTTGAACTTCTATGTTCTTTAAGACGTCTGTTAGTCTTTGATTTTAGGATTAGTGTATGTGCAGGGTTGTTTACGATTTCATATACTAAATCATTCGTAAGGTTTGAGTTTCTTAAACTTACGTTTAAGCCTCTCACAACATCCTCGGCCGAACCATATTGACCCGGTCCTAGTCTTACTTCTGTACTGTAATACCGTGCAACCTTAGTCCGAGCGATGCGCATAGTTTCATCCATAGCTACCCCAGCTTTTTCACACTCGTCAATGTCTCTAAGAATCGTAAAAACGGTTTCTTTATGTTCAATATTTAAAAAGACGGTGTCCAGCTGAATTTCGCATATCCACCTCATACGAATCACGACCCAATTCAATGTGCATGGAGTTCTGTTACAAAGTTGGCTAGTGTGTTGTTAGGTGTACAGACAGGGACGAGGAGGACGGGAGTGTGACGTAGAAATGGTTAGGAGCCATGTTGCATACTATTTAAGCTTCATTATTGCATCAGCTTTTATATAGGTGTTGAAGCTTTCTGGGTACCCTAGCCATTTCACCAGGTACATTTTTCTCCTTCCTGAACCTTTGCTTCCTAAAATTTTCTCAATTTTAAACACATTTTTTCTAAATTAAACGCAACTTTCTGCAATTCCTCGCGGTAAAAGCCTCCTGAGATTTCTTCCATTCAAATCTTCAATGTAATACATCATTATCTCACCTTTAGGTCTCACAGCCCTAACTTTAAAAATCTCGCGTGTCCATCCTTGCTCAAAACCCTTTGCGAATTTTCCCCGAACGCGACAGCCTTACATAATCATTGATTTTGAAGCGCGCAGAGTGTGGTGGTGGTGGTGATCCATCTCCTCGGGAGCGTACCTCTTTCTAAAACTTCGTTAGGTGTTGTCCCAATCGTGCGATGGTGTGAGCGGTTGTAGGATGATGCCAATGATTCCAGAATGTCTAGAAATCTGTATGTGTTTTTATGTGTAAAATAACGGTGCATGCGTTCCTTTATGGTGCGCTGAACTCTTTCAGCTAAAGAAGCCTTATGTATAGAATTGGTTGTGTAATAGCTGATATTAAACTCTGTCAACATGTTCTGAAAAGCACGGCCTATAAACTCCTTCCCCATATCCGTACAAAAATAGCCAGGAACCCTGTTTTCTTTTAACATTAGCGTTTTGGTGGCTTTAGCAACTGTTTCAGGTGATTTATTTTTCAGAGGAACTAGCCACAGATATCTAGAGAATACGTCTATTATGAATATAATGTAGCGGTAACCATCGTTATACACAGAATATCTTTGCATGTCTGTTAAATCTGCTTGCCAAATAGAATCAATCGAGGAAGCCGTTGTCTTGGCTGTTTTAAACCTTTTTCTCACAGGCTTATGAAGCGTATAAGCGTCCTGCTCCCTCAAAAATCTTTCAACATCTTTTTTTCCTACTCCGTAACACTTCTGTACAGTCTATCTACGCCGCCGTAAGAGGATGGGGTAGAAATGTCATAATAGCGTTTAGTTAATACGTTAGCCATTTGCGTATTTTAGAGGCACGTGGGTAGGGTTGGTTTAACCTCTTCTTGCTCCTCTTCAAAGGTGTTACCGCCGGGGGTGACGGCGCCTTCAATTGTGTCACAGGCGTTGCATGCTCCAAGTCTTTTAACCTTTCAGATTTCCTATCAACGTTTTAGGGACATTTATTTGTTGTAGTCTTGCTTTAATATGCTTCCATCCTGATGGTGATGGCCTATCCCACTTTCTCACCAGATCATGGACAATGTCTACGATATTCGATCCCTGTACCTTTGATCCTTCCACAATGATCTCCCCTGTATCGGTCCATTGTATGGCGGGATCCTCATTCAATAGATTATAAAGACTTAAGCCTTTACTCCTCAATGTAAGTGGGAGGGTATTTTTTAATACATGTTCGATATGTGTGTGGCTAATCTTTTTGGTTGGTCAGCTGTATCGTCGGGTCAGATCCTATGTCACCATCGTCCCCCGTGCTGTGCCTAATAACCACAGGAATCTCTGTAGGGCTCTTATAATTTTCGTACTCGTGAAGAAATTTCTGCAGAGCTTCTTGGTATAAGATTCTTTTCTCATCAGGTGTTTTTTCACTGTTTAATAGGGCTAACAATTCGCTTTCCATTCTTTTAAGTCTGCTTTTACGGGGATCTAGATACGTGTCTGGATTCCTTTGCAGTGAAGCGTACACCTCGTGGGGAATCACTACCACTTTCTTCATTATATTAATCTAGTCAGTAAAGGACCCAAAACTGAAAATAAGATGGGGAGAAATGACCCTCCTGTTTGTACAATAATTCGTTTTTTCTTCGCTACAGTTTGGCTTTTACGAGCGAGTGCACGTATTATGTTCTTGTAGCGGCGTAGGCGAGCCTTCTGATGGGTTTTCATTGATACATTGCAATTTATAACGTTAAGACAGATTTCACAGATGCATTTTAAAAAGTCGGCATCGATATTTTTAATAAACATCTGCTGCATTGCCCGGGCAGTCGATGATAGATTTTTATTAATTCACGGTATTTCTTAGTCTCTTTGTCATTCTGGAATATACACCGTTTCAGGCTCGTTTGGAAATATATTCGTTCGCAGAAGCACTCTAAACGTGTTTCGCGGATGAAGGTCGCAAAGCAAATATCCGTAACGCGTGCTTGTAGCTTCTTTATAAACTTCCAAAAACTCCTTACGCTGATTCGGGAACATTTGATTGGCTAATACCCCAATTTGTGATACATCTCTACGTTGCGCGAATAAGACTAGATATTGCGTATTTAACGACACATCGCGCATGTATCTATTTTTGAAAAATAGATTCTGATTGATGAAGAACACGCTTATGTTAAGATGGTGGGAGAATACTGTAAATGTCTCGGCAAACGTTTTATCCATCTCCAACATGAGATCGTCAATTACAATGATTGTATGTTCATTTCCCTTTAACGAATTAACGTCATATACGCCTTTGTGGAACAAAATATCATCTTGGTACTCGTTGAACACTGATTGATACGTCGAATAGCACCATAAACTTTATGCACAAATTTCGAGAACATCTCTCCCTTTTCTTTAATGATTTTAAGCATAAACACAGTTTTACCACATCCTGTAGGTCCAGATATAATACATGTGGATGGGCTCGTGAATCTGAATTTTTCTACAGAGTCCATTTCTAACACGTCACACTCCTAAGTGGTCATTTACAAAATATTACAAATTTTGAGTGCTGATCCTTATATTTCTTCTCCCACAGAACCGTGAATGACGATGAGGTAGAGCAGCCCATCATTACGGATGACCTCGACGACAGTGTAGTTGTGATCTCCTCCCTGCCAACGAACTCACCAGCGATACCGGTACACGTCCAAAGCGGAGGTATGAGAACCCCACGTCAGGTATAAAGCGCCCGAAATACGCATCTGTTGCAGCGGTAATAGATCCCCAACCCTCAACCTCTTACGCAACAACCCCCCAGCAGCACCACGCTAATATCCCCTTATTCATCCGCCGCCCCCCGTTCTGTTAAGTCTACAATAATAGAGCCCCAACCTCAACCTCCTACGCAACAACCCCCCAGCAGCACCTTCCTAATATATCCACTAATTCATCGCCGCCCCCGTTCTGTTGAGGATGGTATAACGCTGGAATTGGTGCGATCCGCAGCCCCCACCCCAGCCTTGACTAGAAATCGGTATAGAGTCAGGGTCGACCCTAGAGTCATGTATAGCAATGGAATTGAGCGCGGTACGCCGGGTTGTAGAGCATATTATAGAGTTTGCTCTTCAGAATCGTGACGAGCGTGAAGTCAGGACGAGTCTGTCCTTTGGATTCGGGTCAGATGACGTGGATAGATAGACGTTTGGCGGCTGAAGATGTAGAATATATATTAGGAGATATGCAAGCCGCCCAAAGTAGTATAGCCTTCAATATGGACACACTTCACGGTAAATATGGAACCATGTATACCGTGTGCGGGTCATAGTGCCATACGTATACTCTTAACTTCAATTCTCCGCTATTTACCGAAAGCATATAAACGTTCGATCGTGGTTGCGGCTTTATTGCAGTACTCTTAGCACGTATGTTTACTGTACAAAATACACGAACTCAAAAATTTGGTTGCCTACAGTCGTGGAGCGTGCCCGTAAAATAGCTGTAGACTGTGAACTTGAATTGACTGTAATATGGGTCCTGAAGAGCTGAGAAGGTTAGAACAGGAAATGAATGTCCGCATAGTTGTGTTTGGGTGGATGATCGTCGTAGCTGGTATGTTTTTAAAAGCTGTGTGAGAGATCGTACGAGACCCCTACTTATTTTAGGATTGTCAGGGACAACGTATCTTCCCCATCCGTAATATAAGGGGCTTTACGCTAGTTTATGACAAAATCGAAATATGGGAGACATCATTGATTTGTGTAAGGGGTGCCACGAGTTTGCGGATGATATAGTGAGACATGTAAAGAATGTCACATGGTATGTGAGCAGTGTAAAAGCACCAAATGTGAAAGCCGTGTAGTTGGAAGCTGAGAAGAGAGACTGTGATGTGTGTAGACGCACATTTTTCAATAATATCTGTTTTGATTTCTATAAATCAATTGGCACGTGCAGGAAAATGAGAATCTGTGAATGTGGTATGTTTTCACACAATGGATAATTGGGGGAAATTTAAGCACAAGTGTGACATAATTCACTGTCCTACATGCCAGGAGGAATATAAGGCGGATGGAGTAAAGCATGTATGTTATATGAAAGATGCTAAGCCTAAAAATAACCCTTGTATAACTGTATACTACGATATAGAAACATATACGAACGCTGAAACCAAAGAGGTAATTCCACATTTACTTGTGAGCCAGACCATCTGTGATGAGTGTATGGGTATCGAATGTGACGAGTGCCCCAAATGTGGTAAACGGACAAACGTTTTTAAAACGAATGTCCGCGATAGTCCTGTGAAACTATTTGTGTCCTATATTGTCAAGTTAGCCGACAAGTTCAAAAAAATGACTGTGTATATTCTCGCCCATAACGGGGCAAAGTTTGACACGCAGTTCCTTTATAAGGAGTTGCTTGAACACGAATCCTCTGAGATATTTACAGGTGATCCATTGAAAAGAGGCAACAAATTAATACAGATGCAGATAAGAGGCAATGTACAATTTAAAGATACTTTATTATTCACACCTTGTAAATTAGCAAAGCTACCCAAGGTGATGGGAGTAGCAGCTGAAGTTTCCAAAGGATACTTCCCTTACACTTTCCTCACCAGCGAGACTTTAAACTACGTAGGCCCACCACCCCCCAAACATTATTTTGACTGTATGGATGAACGTGAAGACTTTGATCGATACTACGACAGTTTTAATGAAAGTAACCCTTATAATATAGCTGATGAATGTGAGCGTTATTGCGTGAATGATGTGCGCGTGCTTAGAGTATGTTTCCAGGCCTTTAGAAGGATGTACATAGCCCGTTTCAAATGCGATCCACTGCAAGTCGCAACCACCATCGCATCATTATGTTTTACGGTGTTCAAGAATAACTTCATGCCTAAAGACACCTTAGCCATTATTCACCGAAACAACCCCCGCAGTTACGGACACAAGGCTATTTACTGGCTCATACACCTACAGCAACAGACAGGTGTATACATAAAGCACGCCCGCAACACGGGTGAAGTACCCATTAAGATTAATGGACGTGTTTTTTGGGTTGATGGGTTAAGTGAAAACCGTGTCACTGGTGTGAAGACTGTGTACTCCTTTAACGGTTGCTGGTGGCATGGATGCCCCCGTCCTGAGTGCGGAATCACCGGAGATATCCACGGTAGGTCTCCTGCCGACTGTCTCGCATCAACCCGCACCCGCGATCAACTTATAGGATCACAGTTCACTCACAAAGTCTTGTGGGAGCATGAATATGATGCACGGATGGAGACAGACGAGGTGTACCGTGAGGAAATAAAAACGATCAAGCGTTCAATGGTGCTGGATCCTCTCAAATGTGGTGATAGCTTGTTTGGAGGACGTACAAATCCTTTCAGACTATACTTTCCACCTACGGAGGGCGTGAAGCTCCATTACTACGATTTCTGTTCTTTATACCCATACGTGATGAAGAGCAATCCGTACCCCGTGGGCGCTCCTGAGAAACTGGTGGGACCTAGCCTACCCTCCATCAATGAATTTTCAAAAAATTTGAATGATCGTTACTTTGGGCTCTCTTTCGTAGACGTACTCCCCCCACGCAATTTATGGATGCCGATCTTACCTGTCGTTATCGACGACAAGCTCATGTTTCCCCTGTGCGTGAAGTGCGCGGAAGAGGATAACGGCGAATGTAACCATATACCCCACCAGCGTAAGATCAGAGGCGTATATACAAGTCCTGAGTTGGCCCTAGCCGTACGCCATGGTTATAGAATACTGAAGATACATGAGGTGTGGAGGTTTCAGAAGCTACCCAACCTTTTCACACCATATATAAACACCTTTTTGAAGGATAAGGTTGAGGCATCAGGGTATCCGCGAGGAGTTGATACCGAAGATGAAAAGTCTGCCTATATTCAACGTTACCGCGACCGCGAAGGTATACAACTTGATCGTGTCCAAATTGTAAAGAATCCTGGCAAGCGCTTTAGTGCAAAGTTGTGTCTAAACAGTCTATGGGGAAAATTTGCGCAGAATACCGGCAGAGGGAGCATTCATTTGGCACAAAGTTATAGCGATGTCTGGGATTATGCCAATGCCCCCGATAAAGAGGTCATGGAGATCGTAAATGTAGGTAATACTTACGTAATAAAGTACAACAACACTGAATTTGCCACAGATACCTCAAGGGTTACAAACATACCTGTCTTCACAACAGCCTACGCCCGTATAAAACTTTGGGGTCTATTGCATTCTCTTGGGCGGAGAGTATTGTATGCCGATACAGATAGCGTGATATTCACAGAGAGGGAGGGTGAATACATGCCCACTATTGGGGAGTTCCTCGGCGAGCTCACTGATGAGATCAAGGATGAGTATGGGGACAACGCATACGCCGACTCTTTTGCCTCAACAGGACCTAAGACTTATGGGGTACGGGTCAGGGTGGGGGAGGAAATGAAATATATCGTGAAGGCAAAGGGTATTACGCTCAACCATGCGAATCGGGAGGTTGTTAACTTTGAGTCGTTGAAGGATCTAGTATGTTTGGACGATGATGAACAACCTCCCCAACTAATTGTAGGCACCCACAATTTTCGGGCGCAGAAGCTGGGGGGCGTGAAGGAACTTAGGGGTACGAAGGTGTGCCGTAACACCTATAGGAAACGTTACCAGTTACCTGGTACCTATGATACCGTACCCTTTGGATACCAATGATGCTTCTATTGTTAACTCACACGTCTTGTATATAATCGTATCTATTGATTTATTACACGTATTTGTAAATATATATATATAACTTGAATATCTCGTTCATTAAATCGTATTTGTAAAATTGATTTATTACACGTATTTGTAAATATATATATATAACTTGAATATCTCGTTTATTAAATCGTATTTGTAAATATATATAACTTGAATATCTCGTTTGTTAAATAAATCATGTTTCAAATAGCGTTTCACTTTCTCCTTTGTGTGTGTGTGTGTGTGTGTGTGTGTGTGTGTGTGCAGGTGAAAGTTCTAAGCTCCGCCCACTGTAAGACCGTGAGTCATGCTACTATCTGGGAGTCCCTGCGTGGTCAGTCGACCGCAGTAAGCCCGAGAGATCAGACGTGTATTCAGATCAGACGTGTATTCAAATGGCTACCTTTAATATTGCTTGCACAACGTTTACGAAATGGTATTCAGTAAAGTGCCAGGATGTGGTGGATACCGAAAAACTTCCTATTCCTCCCTCCTATGCCTCTTTTAAAAACACATTGGATTGTGCGAAGTTCCAAGATGTACAAATACTCTACGGATGTTCTGGTGAGACCGTTGAAGGCTTTCGTTGCACAGACGATGTGCTGAAGTATACTGCAGAGCTAAACTTTATAAAGTCTCACATACACCGTGAAGTAAAAGAAACAACGCGTGCAGAAGAGAAGCAGCAGGTATGGATAATGAGTCTTGCTGATGGGTGGTGTGACAAGCGGTATTACGTCATGCTACACCATGTCGATTACTCATACCCTACGACTGAAAATGTGAATCTCGTGATCATGGACAATCTTAAGTATTTTTATCACTATATTAACGTATATCATGATGAGGTTCGTAGTGAGGTTGTGGCTAGTGCCCTGCGTGAATTTTTAACAGAGTTTAGAGACGAGTATCGTTTGATGGGCAGAAAGGAAAAATATGAACATATGTTCCTCTCAAATAGTGCGCCGGAGTGTGGAGATGTTTAGTAAAACATAAAATGTTCCTAGTTCTTATCCAAACTGTCTGGTGCGTAGGCTGGTAGTGATGAAATTAATTCTTGTACCGAAATATGTACAACAATTCGACTCGCGGTCATACGAACAAGCCCATTCACGTATCATCGAGTCAGCCGCCCGTCGAACCATTCCTGCCTACCTGCGTGCCTCACACGGCTCATAGTTATCTCAGAGCTTGAGCCGAGTGGACGTGCGCTCCTCGAATACGATGGAACTTCCTTTGAGCAGCATTCTCAACGCCTCGTACGATGTGTCCGTGACGAAATCGTTGCGCGTGTTCAGGCGTAATTCCGGTACCATTAGCTATGTACTGGAAACGGAATGTAGACCGACAAACAAACGGGTTTATTTAAGTATCGAGGAGATGAATAGAATCTTCGTGATAGTTGAGAAGTGGAGTGAAGATCGTTATAAAATACCTGCTAACGTAGGTACAAGAAGAGAGCAGATTAGTGACGCACCCTCATACGCCGTTGTATGTACGTTGTGTATAAATAACGATCGGCCGTGCATTGATATACGGCTGATGTGGAAGAATGCTTCTGATAATAACGCTCTTGTTCCTACGCGAAACCGTTTCATCCTCGACAGAATGTTTGAAATCGTCGGATTCCGCAAGCTGAAACCTATATTAGACGCGCGTGTTACGGACATGCTTTATTTTGATACAGTACTTGAATACGCCTACACCGCTCTGCTCGATGGGTTTACCGAGTGTAGGGCTGGTGAGAATGGTCTAGAGCTGGACGTTTATTTAAAAAGTTTAGACTCTTTGAAATACCATGAACTTTGGTACAAAGCAATTGATCGGTACAAGGCTGAGCTCACCTACACCGTTCACCCTGAAGAACTATTTCTTTATATAACGCGCAGTTGTCGTAACGATTTAGAAGATTATTTCAATTGCCGCTATGTTGAGTGAGTTCACGATTGAAAAGCTCGAGTCGGTAGAAATAAACCCTCGATTGGAAAAGCGTGTTTATAAACTTGTGTTTAATAATGTAGCTAACGATGAACTCTTTGTGCGTGCTTTTGATTGTATTCTAGACGTATTTAAAGATGACTTACCAACCGGTTGTAAAGTGGGAACAAAAATAGTACTGAACGATATGAAAGCCCTTCATATCGAATACAGGTTTCCCTATACTTTAAGCGGTGAAATATTATTAAGCCGCATATACTGCGTAATGCAGAGCAATAATGATGTAATTGTAAACTCGATTAAGACCGAGTTTAGTATTTTGAAAAAAAAGTGAAATGTATTTATATATATTTTGCGTGATATTTCCCCTGTACGATTATATGCATATTTCTATTATTATTGAAATGTATATTTATTTCTATTTGAAATGTATATTTATTTTATATACTCGATTAAGACCGAGTTTAGTATTTTGAAAAAAAGTGAAATGTATTTATATATATTTTGCTTGATATTTCTCCTGTACGATTATGTACATATTTCTATTGAATTGTATTTATATATATTTTGCGTGATATTTCCCCTGTACGATTATATGCATATTTCTATTGAAATGTATATTTATTTCTATTTGAAATGTATATTTTATTTTATATATATCCATAATTGTGTGTATATATTTCCTGTACTGTTATATGCATATTCCTCAATTGAAATGTATATTTATTTTCTATATATTTATAATAAACAGAATGATGCAATGTTGTTTTACTTAATTATATCATGTTACGCCTTCTAAACCTACTACCGGTATTCTTTTAAGAAATATAATAATATACAACGGTATTGCGGTATCTGGCAATATTTAAGCCTTCTAAGCCAACTGGCTGATTAGGAGTCTATAATAGTGTATACAATGGTATCTGGCAACTCAGTCTTCGATTAGAATTAAATGAATACATGGCGCTATCTGGCAACTCAAGCCATTTACAGCCAACTGGCTGATTAGGAGTCTATAAATGTATACAATGGTATCTGGCAACTCAGTCTTCGATTAGAATTAAATGAATACATGGCGCTATCTGGCAACTCAAGCCATTTACAGCCAACTGGCTGATTAGGAGCCTATAAAACAACGCCTACTCGGCTGAAGTCTTAATATGCACTTGGCTCCTGCCAGGTGAACACCTCTCCTCCTTTCTCTCCTTTCTCTTGGGGGATAACGCCGCCTCCAAGTTTTCCTTGTTGCACCTGCAGCATCCCCCCTTTGGGGGAATTTTTTCTTTTTTTTTGCCCCTTTGCAACAACCCCCACCCCCTTTGCAACACCCCCCTTTGCAACATTACGTCATCACTTGCAACATTCTTGCACTCTCCCCTTTTGCGGCTATACTACTCTTTCGAACTGCAATTTCCTGATAGAGCTTCTCCAACTAAACATACAATTTTGAAGAATGTTCGGAAATACAAAGAAGAAGGAACGGTCCTCAATTTGAACAAAGGACGTTCAGGCCATCCGAAGACGGCAAGAACAGACGAGAACATTCAGCATTCAGCCCTGACTTGTTAAAAGACAATCCAGATCTTATCAAAAGAGTGATGGGGAAGATGAGAGCTCGACTCCAGATTTGTATCGATAGGAATGGCGGTCATGTTGAAAGAAAACGAAACTAAGCATAACTTTTGCAATAAGGAATAAAGAAAAATCTGCTTTGTATCTTATTAAAATTATGTTAAAGTATCTATTATTATGTATTTGTCTTTTCATTACATCGATAGCACACACATTATTTTTTCATTGACCAATTTTACGCAATCCATTTTGTTGTACCCTTCAGTTAAAAGCAGATGCTTAAACACTAAATCGTTTAAACATGAATAAATTTTGAACGTTACCAAAGAATAATTTGCTATATTAAATCAAACAAACAGATCCAAAATATCTCAATTTTTGGAGGAGTTAGTACAATCTAAAGTTGGGTGTACTTTTTTGTGGGACATATGGATATATATATGCAGTATATATATATATAAATTATATATATATATATATATAATATATATATATATATATATATACCATATGTCCCACAAAAAAGTACACCCAACTTTAGATTGTACTAACTCCTCCAAAAATTGAGATATTTTGGATCTGTTTGTTTGATTTAATATAGCAAATTATAATATAGCAAATTATATATATATATATATATATATATATATATATATATATATAAAAATTTTATATATATATATTATATAATATATATATATATATATATATATATATATTCTTGTGTGCGTAGAGTGTGCTTCATAACTTATAAAATTAATGTATTTTTTATTTGTTCTATTTTATTTACTGTGAGATCCGACTGAGGAGCAGGATACAAATGACAATGCCTCGAGGACATCCCGCACAATATCTTCTTGACCTTTCTCTCTTAATTCTTGTTGGAACCTTCGTTTCCATGGTTACAAAGGAACTAACGAACTACTCTTTTTCAAATTAGTTCTACGTCTATTTGCTCATAAGGGATATATAAAGGAGTTGTTGATTGCAGACAGAATATACTCTATTTTGAGCGTTCATTTTCAGTTGACTTAAATGGAAGGATATATTAGTTTGTTTGTCCGATGCTTCTGCACACACACACAAACACACACACACACACACACACACATATATATATATATATATATATATGTGTGTGTGTGTGTGTGTGGTGTGGTGTGTGTATACACACACACACACACACACATATATATATATATATATATATATGTGTGTGTGTGTGTGTTGTGTGTGTGATATATATATATATATATATATATATATTGAGGAACAGAGAGAGAGAGAGAGAGAAGCAGGGCCCTGAGCTTGACTTTCTTGGGATGAGGGTTCGTTGCATGAAACTCCTACCAACTTAACCTAACCTAACCTAACAAATAACTCGGTGTTTAAAATCCTGGGTACAATATCATCCGAGTTACTGCATTTGAATTTCGACTTTTTGGATTAAAATCGTAACGCGAGTGAAATTCGAGGAAATAATCATTGTATTGAGTAAAAATGAAAACTACTTTCTTTAATTTTTTTAATAAACGCTTCCCTCCCATTTACCTTTACGAAAGCGTAAGTGATTAAAATTTGAAAAACTAAAAAATACAGTGTTTTGCAAATGAGATGGGACAAAATGTACAATAAATTGACAAAGTACCACCATTTTTGACAAAGATGTGATCACTTCGACAGCAAGGCACAACATTTTGGCAAACTATCCCACCTTTAACGTATAGCCAAGTTTAAAAGACAGTCACTTTTAGAATGGACAATGCTCATTTAAATATCGACATTTTACGTTATGTCTGTCGGTTTTCATTACCATTTCACAAACTTAAAATGAAATGGTTCAAATGGTTCGGGTCCCACTAAAGCTTTAGGTCCCCTCCGTCATATGACCTTAGATGTTGCGAAGGAGGTTAAACAACCTCAACATTATATTTTTGTTCTGCCAGTACCACAAAATGCTCGCCATTGCTATAGTATTCAATAAGTCTTTGTTTATCTTCCCCTGAAATATAGTTATATTGACGCGGTGGTGAAGGGTTGCTCCCAAATCGCTCTATAGTTATTAGGTCTCTCTACGAAATGATGAAACTTATTTATTACGAGTGTTCTGTAATTTAAAAAATGGGTAGCATTAGTTGGTTTTGGTGTATCAGCAGACGTGGAAGTAGGACACTGTTTCAGTGCACTTATGGTAAGCCTAGTTCCTAAGAGAGTAGGCATTTCGCATTTACGCGCTGCCCTGTTTCACCTTTTTGGTTAGAAATACGCAGCACGGTTTTAGGCGAAACAAATCTTGCTTAACTAATCTTTAGAATTTTTTCAAAGCGTGGTTGACGTTTACGATAGTCATCTGGCGGTTGATGTAGTGTATTTAGATTTTCAAAAAGCGTTTGACACCGTAGCGCACAAAAGACTCATTGAAAAACTAAGGCTCATGGAATCAGGGGTGTAGTAATAAATTGTATAGAAGAGTGGTTGCGAGATAGGAAACAGAGGGTGGTCGTTGATGGAGCGGAGTCGTGTTGGGCTAATGTAGCGAGCTGCGTTCCTCAGGGTTCTGTATTGGGCCCCTTGCTCTTCTTATATATATATATATATTAACGATTTAGATGTCGGCCTAGTCAGTACAGTTTCAAAGTTTGCGGATGACACGAAGCTGGGTGGTAGGGCGATTAATGACGAAGATAGAGGTAAAATCCAGGAAGATCTGAATAAAATCGTAGATTGGTCAGTCACATGGCAAATGAGATTTAACGTCGATAAGTGCAAAATTTTACATATAGGTTCGCGTAACGGTAATTCTGCGTATAGTATGCCAGGGAAGGAGTTAACAAGCGTAGAGCAGGAAAAGATTTAGGAGTTATAGTCACTGGTGATTTAAAAGTAGCGAAACAAAGTACAGCAGCGGTCAATAAAGCGAACAAAGTGTTAGGTTTTATAGCTCGGAATTTTGAGTACAAATCGCGCGATATTATAGTTTCTCTTTATAAATCATTAGTTAGACCCCATTTGGAGTACGCGATCCAATTTTGGAATCTGCATATGCGCAAAGATATAGACAAATCGAAAGAGTTCAAAATCGAGCAACTAAGATGATTCCGTCGCTTAGGTCAAAGTCGTATGAGGATAGGCTTAAGGAGTTAAAATTGACTACACTCGAGACTAGAAGGCTAAGGGGTGATCTAATCCAGGTTTTCAAAATTATGAATGGGTTCGATAACGTAGATAGAGATAGCTTTTTCGAAATGTCTCAATATAATAGGACTAGAAATAACGGGTGTAAGTTGACAAATAGAAGGTTCGAGACAGCAGTTACCAAAACTTTTTTACGCATAGAATAGTAAATAGGTGGAATAGTTTGCCGGTAGAAGTAATTAGTAGCAAGTCTATAAACATGTTTAAAAATCGATTAGACGCATATGTTGATAGATTGGGTATAGTTTAAGGTAGTAAAATTAAGGCTTTGTGGTTCGGAACCCACGTAAAATTGTAGGTCCTCTCCTCCACCACGGAGGACATGCACAATACACAATTACGAACACAGTTAGGTAGACCAGCCATGAGTGGATCCTAGGGTCTTTGTTGGTCTGAAACATTATAACAACAAAATCATTGGGCGTCAGCATAGAAACTGCTTTGAAATGTTAACCATATACTTTAAATTTTCAAAACATGCAAAAGGTTTGGGCCTTTTGGGGCGCGCGCAATCGATATAACTGACTACTTTCCCTCCGTTTAGTCGAGTGTAGGTCCATTCAGGGTTCCGCGTCACTTTATATTACTTATTCACAACTGATAGTTTATAAGATTAATGAAGTTGATATATAAACGACGTACACTGCTTCTCCTTTATTGAGACTTCACAAATGAAATTACGCGTAATCCGTACATAAACTAACAAAATAAGGTCATAATACCAAATCCACAATTACTTATGGAGAGGAAAAGTAATCCTTAATTCTAAAATATCCTAACCTAAATTAGGCCATGTCCTTCCTCGAGAAGAACTTGAGAAAGAATCGAGGGGACGTTGCAGTGCCTAACTATATAGTTAAAAACGTGGCCGGACGTTTCGTCGAACGGACGAAACGTTTCGTCGACAGATTTTTTTAAAAGAACTTCATTTTCATGTAAAAATAAAATGAATTTGTTTAAAAGGAGGTTTATTTTCCTTTACGGGATTTTTTTTTGGAAAGAACTGTATTTTCATTTAAAAATAAAATTATTTATTTAAATTTCGGAAGAAAGAAATTTTAAAATTGTGCCCCTATAAACTTACAAATTATGTGCAATAGCTTTTAGGTATTGCTTTTAGGTATTTAGGTATATATATTTGGTAATTATATATATTTAGTAATTATATATTATTTATATATTAATATATTATATTAATATATTAGGAGCAAGTGTAGTTTACGTTTCCCCGACACAAAAGGGGACACAAACTACACTAGGTCAAAGTTGGGGAACGTAAACTACACTAGGATCTTTAGGAGACATTTTTTAAATGAATCCATCAAATAAAACGTTAAAACTAACGAAAATATTGCGACTTAACCTAATTAATCGTCAATATATATACAGTGTGTGTATATATATTATATATATATATTGACGATTGGTTAGGTTAAGTCGTAATATTTTCGTTAGTTTTAACGTTTTATTTGATTAGGTATACGCGGACAAAGTTGGGGAACGCAAACTACAGCAGGATAATGTAGGGGAATGTAAACTACACTAGGATAATGTAGGGGGAACGTAAACTTTACCCGGCTGTGGACGCTGGTTGGTTTATTAACCTCTAAGTGCGCAATTACCTGGTTGGTTGATTAACCTCTAATTGCATCATTACATTATCTGAGATGGGGGTGGTAGAAATATGAAATAGCCATTTGACGATACGTCTGTCGACGAAACGTCCGTTCGACGAAACGTCCGACGACGAAACGTCCGTTCGACGAAACGTCCGGCGACGAAACGTCCGTTCGACGAAACGTCCGACGACGAAACGTCCGGCGACGAAAAGTCCGGCGACGAAAAGTCCGAGCACCGTTAAAAAGGGTACATACTTTGTTTTATTCAGTCATTCTGTTTTATTCAGTCAGTCTGCTAACGGTATGATTTACAGTATGTACAATGGGTCAAGAGGAGGTGACTTATTTCAACGACCTATATATATATATATATATATATATATATATATATATATATATATATATATGAACGTAATTTTTCCTAAGTACGATGGAAAGAAATCAGTGATTTAAATTCTAAATTCTAAATCTATGATACACTCTAGTGGTGGACCGAATATCCGCATCCGCATCATTTTTAACATCCGCATCCTCATTTCTGACTGCGGATATTATGCGGATATTACCTATAATAAATTATGCAATTTACAATTAAATTAGCTTATAAAGTAGCTTATAAGGCCCAGTCATGCACATTTCATGTAAAGTATTAATTATATTTATTAATGAACAAACAAATATATAAACCTCAAAATATAAATGCCTGGTAACACAGAAAATTGAATGAAACTTGTTTCATTGAATTTTCTGTGGCTGAAACTCTTGAGAAAGTTATTATTTTTATCATAATGAAAACATTAATATTAATTTTAATTCCTATGCATTGCCTGCCATAATAGTAATATCACGAAATTTGAAAAATTATGTCATATATTCATAATTCTATAGTATATTGATAGATTAACTAAATATCCGCATCCGCGGATATTGAAATTAAAGATCCGCATCTGCATCCGCATATGTTGAAAAACTGACATCCGGTCCACCACTAAATTACACTCTATGTTCATTATGTATACATTTTTATTAATAAATAAGATTTAAAGGTATGCGATAGGAACCATATACTCTCTTTGCTATAATTCTAAAATTATGTCGAAAGTGCTCATAGAACGAAATTTCTATGAGCACTTTCTCTGGGTACTTTCACTCTCACAAAAATGAGGAATAGGCAGTTTGCTGGCTTGGGTCGACATGCGAAAGATCTAAGAAGAAATCTTGGGTTCATGTCGCTTTAGATTACGAAATGAATGTTGAAAATTGAATATTGAATAGTTTAATTTTTTAAAAAGAAACTAGTTAATTGCGAAACAAGAATACATTAAGGAATGGGACCATTTTGCTTTTGTTATTATTAAACTTTTTCAACAAACTTTCTTCTGTTTTATGTACAGTCGTTCAAAAAAGTTTCGCAAAGACCCTATATAAGTGTATAGCGATTAGCTGGAAGGAGATTGTGACAGAACCATATGATTGGATATAGAAACTGCGAAGGCGGGATTTGATTACACGAGGATACTTTCTTTTCCCGGAATGGGACGTTTTGGCGCCGACGTTCTGGCGCCGCCGTTTTGGCGCCGCTGTTTGGGCGCCGTTTGAGGACTGGTTAGGTTAAGTCGTGATATTTTTGTTAAAACTAACGAAAATGTCACGACTTAACCTAACCAATCGTCAAGGGCGTACAGTTGACCTAACCGGGCAGTGACGATTGGTTAGGTTAAGTTGTGATATTTTTGTTAGTTTTAACGAAAATATCATGACTGAACCTAACCAATCGTCAATGGGGCAGATAACGGAAAAGTACCCATATTATATATACACCTTATAATACACTGACTCTTTTGCTCGCACCGCCAAAAAAGTAACGAAGGGTCGCGCTTGCTACATTTATCAAACACATACAAATATCCATTATGTGAAAACTTCTGTTTCCCTTTCTTACTTGATATATTTTCAGACATTTATGCTATTAAGGGCAACAACACAACTTATCTGAAAAGACAGACAGCACTTCAGGTTAATAACCAAGTATTACTACTTAATACTTAATACTAATTAACGGCGGCGCCAAACCGGCTCCGCGCCCAAACGGCGGCGCCAAAACGTCCAGCGCCAAAATGTCGGCGCCAAAACGTCCTAGATGGCTCTTTTCCAGAGAGTGAAAAAAAAAATCTAAAAATAAAAAATCCCTACGTCCAAAAACGATTTGAAAGAGACGAAGAAAATCTAGTCTGTAATTACATTTTTTATCCTGTACTATAAGTGTAGTATGCGCGTAATTAAGATGCAATGATTCACCTGAACAGGATAGCTGAAAAAGCGACTTTGACTGCGTGTTTCTTTTTATTACGAAACAATATAATACATGGTCGTAGTGAAACACCCCTTTCCCGCAGATCTTCTAACCCAACCCTATACCCCGACGGTACTCCTTTCATAATAAACATCCGCCAGGAGAGGTTAGTGGTAGATAGAGCATCAGGCATTTAACCTCTTAACGACCGAAGTTTTTGTTGGGTTAAGTTATGAGTGCGTGTATAGGAAACGGTACATATTCGACCCAGTGGTCCAAAAAAGGTTAAGTTGAAGATCCTGGGTTCGAGTCTGGGCTAGGACTTTAGATTTTCTGCGATTAAAGTCCTTCTCTGGGTCGTCCTTGGTGGGGTGGTGGCTCAGATCCCACGAAAACCGTAGATGTTACTACGAGTACAAAGGATGATGAATAATAAGCTTTCATAATAAACTATATATCCTTCATTAATGTAAAATATATTAAACATACGTCTAATGACAGGAATTCATTCAATTAAAGTAATATATCTTGTATCTTATTAATGTCACGCAGTTTAGTAAATTGAAACTCGGAATATTTTCATTTTCAAACCTTCTGTTTATACAGGTCTGTATATTATTTGTACATTTAAAATGATATCGTGATAATGGACAACAAACTTCGGTGTCACTTTCTACCATTAGGATGGTGCTCGTCCATATACATCCAATAATGTGCTGGACTGAACGAACATTTTGAAGAAAGAGTACAAATAATTTCTAACCGTCACCCAGGAAGATTTTGTTACGACCGGCCTTGGTTCCCATACTGACTCAACCTTAATCCTTGAGTTTATTTTTTGTGGTGTTATTTAAAGGACAAAGTCTAGAGAAATAATCCAAAGACATTTCATCAGCTACAAAATTAAATCACAGCTGCAACAAATACAACTGCAGAAGATATTTTAGCAAGAACTGTTCAAAATTTCAGAGCACGTTTAAATTAAATTATTGAAAACAGTGTTGATCATAATGAAAAGGTTTTTTATTAAAAAAACATTCCAAACAGTATATTTTATATGCTTAAAAAAATAAATGGTTATTGTATCGCAAATACGCAAATAGTTATTAAAAAGTGAATATATATATATATATATTCACTTTTTAATAACTATTTGCGTATGTGCGATACAATAACCATTTATTTTTTTAAGCATATAAAATATACTGTTTGGAATGTTTTTTTAATAAAAAACCTTTTCATTATGATCAACACTGTTTTCAATAATTTAATTTAAACGTGCTCTGAAATTTTGAACAGTTCTTGCTAAAATATCTTCTGCAGTTGTATTTGTTGCAGCTGTGATTTAATTTTGTAGCTGATGAAATGTCTTTGGATTATTTCTCTAGACTTTGTCCTTTAAATAACACCACAAAAAATAAACTCAAGGATTAAGGTTGAGTCAGTATGGGAACCAAGGCCGGTCGTAACAAAATCTTCCTGGGTGACGGTTAGAAATTATTTGTACTCTTTCTTCACGAAAGTAACACGTGAAAAATATTTATGATGAATAAAACCACGAAGGAAAGGAAACACAAAAAGGTGCTCAAGTGCTTTCGTCTAATGACATCCTCAGGAACACTGAAGTACATAAAAGGTTACGGCCTATATATAGGTTACAGAAAGAAAAAATAAAATAAATAAATAAATAACATACATACACACAAACATATATATATATATATACATACATATCTACACACACACATATATATAATATATATATATATATATATATATATATATATATATATATATATATATATATATATATGCAATAAACGGAGAAGTAAAAATAAAAATTAAAAATTAAAGGATTAACAAAGAGGCATACAGATTTGTAAGGAAAAATATCGATTTTTAGCACAAGATCAAATGAATTATAAAAATACAAATTTATACTGGAAATCTGCCCGAGTTTTAACACTTTGCCTTTTATAGTCAAGTTTATATATATCGAAACTTGACTATAAAAGGCAAAGTGTTAAAACCCGGGCAGATTTCCAGTATAAATTTGTATTTTTATAATTCATTTGATCTTGTGCTAAAAATCGATATTTTTCCTTACAAATCTGTATGCCTCTTTGTTAATCCTTTAATTTTTTATTTTTATTTTTACTTCTCCGTTTATTGCATATATATATATATATTATATATATATATATATGTGTGTGTGTGTGTGTAGATATGTATGTATATATATATATAATATATGTTTGTGTGTATGTTATTTATTTCTTTTTTTTTCTTTCTGTAACCTATATATAGGCCGTAACCTTTTATGTACTTCAGTGTTCCTGAGGATGTCATTAGACGAAAGCGCTTGAGCACCTTTTTGTGTTTCCTTTCCTTCGTGGTTTTATTCATCATATATATATATATATATATATATATATATATATATATATAGGGTGATTCAAAAGTCAGGTTACATAGGGCTTTTCTGTTTCTTTGCAGATAAATGAGTTATGAGATGTTATCGAAGGAGGAGCGCACTGATGTGATATTCCTAGCTGGCTGCACAAGTGCATTGCCGTTAACGGTGGCCACATCGAACATGTGATGTGACTATTCCCCTGTATCATTACATAATACAGTATTTCCCTATGTAACCTGACTTTTGAATCACCCTGTATAATATATAATTTAGTTATCCTACTGAAGAAAAAGAAGTTTAGAAATGAAATTGACACAGTGAATTCATGCTTGCAATTATCTAGGTGCAAAGCACTCATCCAGAAAAAATGAAAAGTAAAGAAAATAACAGATAAAGCACGCTCTCTCTCTCTCTCTCTCTCTCTCTCTCTCTCTCTCTCTCTCTCTCTCTCTCTCTCTCTCTCTCTCTTTAAAAGAGAGAGAAAGTTGCGTTTCTGCCGTCACGATTTCTTTTTTCTCTTCTTTCTTTTGAGTGTCTGGATGCATGTGATTGCGGCGTGATGACTTTGCGCGTACACGCGTGTAAACATAGAGAGTTTAACCTTTGCCTCTCTTAATCCTTTTGGGGCTAGCCTGGAGTGGGCCATGGGGTCTTTGTTGGACCTTTGTTAACCTTTGCCTCTCTTAATCCTTTTGGGGCTAGCCTGGAGTGGGCCATGGGATCTTTGTTGGACCGATACCTCGGTAGATAGAGCTGTAAATATTTGGTATGAAATCAAAACGTACGTTTGAGGTTTTTGTGATGATACCAAGTGGTTGATAATTTAATAGATCAGTACCAGTATATTAATACAAGTTGTTAGTTTATACAACGATGCTATCTAATGTACGATTTCTCTGTGTGCATAGAGTAATTACAGACCTAGCTTTTATATCCTCCTCTTTCCTGTAAAATTTCCTTGGCTACTTTTCCAGGGTCAAGGTATTTTCTTCAACCTTTCC